>JANRGW010019628.1:0-15257 GCA_024733675.1 Psilopsiagon aymara | reverse complement strand
AGGGTCTGGAGACAAATTGTTGTATATAGTCAAGGGTGAAGTGGCAGACGCCATGGGATTGGCAGAGCCAGGCTGGATGCCAGGCTCAAAGGCATGTGTGGGAGATTCCCACACCTCCCAGACAGTGGAAGCTAGCTGGATGGGAGCTCACAGTCTCTCCTGTGCCACCATTGCTGCAAGGTGGATTGCTGGCATGGAGATGCTCGCCAGTGAGGCATGAATGGGCACAGCTTATGCTGAAAATAGAGCTGAGCAGAAATTTTTATCAGTGTTTAACAAAGGGCAAGATGCCTTTCTTGGAAAACTGAAAATTTCTCTAGTAAAATTCTAATTTCCCAGAAAGATTGTGTTTCCCATTAAAAAAAAAAACAACCAAAGAAACAAAAAAACCAAAACCAACTTTTCAATTTTCAGTATTCCTGAGAAGAAATATTCGAAGTTTTGAGCTGACCAAAGGTAATTTCTGCTATTTGTTTTGCAGAACTCCTTGAATTATTTTTTGTTGCTGTACAGGGTTTAATATTCTCTGCCAGTCTCTCTTCTATAATGCCAACCTATCTAATCTGTGTTGTGATATAATAAATAAAAAAACCAAACAAAACAACCAAAAGGAAAATTTCAGATAGTGATACAAATACAATGTGTGATGATGTTGAATAAACTGAAGCACTTCAGTAAACTGAAAATGAAGAATGACAAATTACATAATTGGATTTAAGATGGTATGATGTTCCCATAGTTTGAAAACCAAGTTTTGCAGAATATCTGTTTTGTCACATTTTTTAGGGTTTTTAACTTTGTTTTCTTCTTATAGAACAGTGTTCAGTGTTCATATGGATTCCTTGTTTTAAGAAAGAAATGGTTAGCAGATTACAAGTGCCACCATAATTAATAAACTTGTTTGTACTATGCTGATATAAGAGCTGTTCCCTTGGGTACATTTCATCCAAATGTTAGAGTGTCTTCAATTGCAGTTAATGGCCCAAGGGTCTCTGGTTTCTCATGGCAGCTCAGGTCTTTGAGTGTAGAGACGAGGTAGTGGGCTATGTCAGGCTAATTTGGGAGCAATTTCAAAAAAATCTGAATGACACAGGTGCCAGAACTTCTTCTGGGGCATTTTGGCACAATTTACCTTTTTTAAGGAAAGATGAATGTTGATCCTGAAGGTGACAGAGGATGGCATGCCTGGGTGACAAAATGGTCCCTTTCTCAGTGTACTCCCCATTACATGCACTTAGCATCATGCCCCCCATGTGCTGCTTTGGGTAAGCTGCTGCCCAGCTACCCTCTGCCTAACAGCAGCATGCTGGCGATCAGTAGTGCTCATTTCTCTCAACCTCATGTTTACAGTGGGTGTCTTCATTCCCTGGTGTTCAATGTCTTCTGTGCCTTCTGTTGCACTGCATGAAGCATAGCTGCTGGCTGCCTGTGGTGAGAGTGTTGCACCGTGACTATTTAAACAAGCACTTCTTTACACGTCATGAGCACAGCATCCCTATTAAACCCTGTGGAGGAGAGGAAGAGCTTTTTTGTGTCATTTTAAATAATTGCATCAATTCAGCATTTCAAAATGGCTCAACAAATGTTCTCACTGTTCTATGGAAATCTTTATGTCCATTTTCATATCCACATGTCTGAGTGGGAAGAAAACGATTTCATTCTGATTCAGAATAATTTGCTTGTCACTATGCCTACCTCAGTCCTGGATAATAAAACCGGGGTTCAGAGTGGAATGCAAGTAGGGGGTTGTTGCAAATGAAGCCATTCTTTCAGCAACAAAAAAGTGGAACACGAGATTATTCTGCTAGAATCTTGCAGCACATGAAAACTAGGCAGAGTGAGAGAATAAATAGGTCTGTACGCTTTTACCAGTGGTGGGGTTTGGACATAACTAGTTTTTGTTTGTTTGTTTGTTTGTTTGTTTTTTCTTGCAAACAAAATCCATCAGAGAAGAAAACAAGATTAAGTAGAAAAGAATGAATTTCCATCTAAAAAATATTTTATTAGATGGCTATGAAAAATACTTTTTCAGATAGTTATGAAAAAGTACAATAAAATGACAAACTGAAAACTAGCCTGTCTTTATATAAAAAAACCCCAAATTTTGCTGGGAACAATGGGCCCATGGTTCAGCAAACACTCATAACTTGACAGTAACACTCAAAGGTAAGCAGAGGAGGTGACAACTAATTGTAGATGCAGAAGGGAAGTGGCAGGCCATGAGTTCTGTTTCTGATCTCTGGGTGTGAGACATTAATGTTGGGTTTGACCATTCCAGGGTTGTAGAATCATATAATCATAGAAGAGTTAGGGTTGGAAAGGACCTCAAGATCCCCTAGTTCCACCCTACCTGCCATGGGCAGGGACACCTCCCACTAAACCATGCCACCCAAGGCTCTGTCTAACCCAGCCTTGAACACCGCCAGGCATTGAGCATCCACAGCTTCCCTGGGCAACCCATTCCAGTGCCTCACCACCCTTACAGTAAAGAATTTCTTCCTTATATCCAATCTAAACTTCCCCTGTTTAAGTCTGAACCCACTACCACTTTTCCTATCACTACAGTCCCTAATGAAGCGTCCCTCCCCAGCATCCTTATAAAACCCCTTCAGATACTAGACAGCTGCTATGAGGTCTCCATTCATATGGGGTCTCAAGATACAGTTGTTCAGAGTAACATGTCTAAAGAGATATGTTGCTGTCATGTTGCTGTCACCAGCATTGTAGAAAAGATATTTTTGAAGTGCTTGACACTGGTCTAATTTTTCCTTCACTCTTGCATGATGAGACTCATGCACAGTGATTTTGCATATTAATTTCTGACTGCTCTTATCTGACCACAAAGCTCAAGTAGGTTCAAATTCTATCATTATTGTTTTATGTGCTGCTTTTTCCAGTTCACAGGAGCTGAAATAATGACAGACTTATGTTGCAGCCCACCAAAACAGTGCTTAGTGGCTCATGGCTTCCAGGAATAGTACTGAAAGTGCTGTGCAGAGAGGCACTCCAAGCACTGGCTTATTCATAGTGCCTCTCTGAGGGAAAGTGCTCCCAGCACTATGTTTTAGATTCACCTTGGTGCACACTGATGTGGAAGACCATGGACTAGAAACAGGGAGTTAAAAGAAAGGAGCTAACTTCTTTGTCTTACTGGCAGTCCCCTTTGTTGGTTCACATCCTCCTGTGACCTGATGTCTTGCATTGTGTATATATGAAAAACTTATTTTGGGTTCCAGCAGTGGCCTGTCAGTTTTTTCCCCTTGCATAGAATTTGAGCAAAGACTTTTGTTTCCTGTGGTGACACTCTGTCAGAAATTCCAGATCTCAGTTCTAGTTTTAAAGGCCGCAATCAGCTCTATGAACAGCTTTCATCTCTTTGCTGATCAGGCATCAAGACCCGATGCCACAGCCTACCAACAAGAAGTGACATCACATTGTATGGGTCTGCACAGCAACACTCGGAGCTGCAACAGTGGAGTATGCCAGGAAAATAACAGTTTTATCATCAGGAGTTTCTCATAGCATGATTATGCCAACTGCTTTTTGTGAACAACTACTTTAAACTCACTCTGTTTTGGAGAGTGGCAGGGAATACTTTTAAACTGGAGATGACTTTTATAATGTAGCAGTTCAAGAAACTCTTCAAGCAGAGAGAATTGATGCATATAACAGGATCTCAACTGAGAATCACAGCAGGGTATTTCAGGGAATTGATCCAGACTTTCCTGTTTAAATCAGGTGAGGATCTCTAGGCTGTCATGTGGTATAGGATGTGCATAGTCTGCAAGAGGATGTAAACATCAATTAGAAAGTAGATGAGTATGGACTCCATGGGTACCCTGATGCAAGAGGCATAGGCTTAGCACAGGCAGCAATGCATTGAAAAAAGGACAATTTGATGATGGCTTGAGATAGGGTTTTTAAAGTTCTTCTCAACTATAAGGAAAACAAAACATAGATTTAACTTGCTGTTTCTTAGAATCCCTAAAAAAGTTGTGGGTGCTTACTAAAAAACAATGCCAATGTTATATTTGATTTATTCTTGCAGGAAAGGTGGAAAATCAGTTCTGGGAGTGGGAGTTACCAACTTCAGCTTCAGGCATCACAGCAGAAAATAAATTTGCAGGTAATTAATTGATGTGACGTTTGGTTTGTTGATGACATTTAACGTAGCCCACTGGAGAAATAAGCCAGCATATTGCCTCTACTCTCTTTTGCACTGCTACTGTTTTATCTGTATTTGTTCCAGCCATTGCTTCCACTACATTATTTGAAAGAAATTGGCTTCTCATTTTTCTCAGTACACTGAAGCTGAACACCACCATAGCAGTTCCTGCTCTGTTTTATATTAGCATTGTATAATGTCATCTTTAGTTTTCTATGTATGTATATAATATAATGGCATTCAGTGAGGCTATGAGGGAGCCTAGCAAACACATCTTTTACTTTTGATGTTCTCTTCAAAAACATAATGGCAGAAGAAGTAGGAAAAGGACATCAGATTGCTGACAGCTAAATGGCACTTTTTATAAAATGGCTTGTTTTGTTCCAAAAATGCATTCATTTCCTACGATTATGGAGATCATGTGAACTCTACATGATGTTTCAGCATCCTGAAAATGCAATACACTATGAAAGATACTCTCTCCTCTCCTCTCCTCCTTATCATAGGTAGCTAAATGCCCATTCATTGTTCAGTGTGATGTGTTAATGACGCCAGAAATTATTTGTATTTTAAGTTGTATATTTGGCCCTGGTACCTTTAAAAAATTATCCTTTATTTTGCAACAAAGTACAGCAACTGCAACTGGAAATAATAGTCAACAGCTCTGGAAAATAACTGTTGATATGTCTTTGAAGTATTTCTTAGGAGTCTTAAAGTTATTATTGCAAAGATTTTTTTAAGAACATAGATCTCATGCATATAAGGGTGAAGTGCAGCTGGTTCTGGTTTAGATGCTTGTTGATTATTTATTCAGATCTTCAGTACTGACTTACTTGAAAAAGTTGACTGTCCTCTTTTCTATCCCTAGTGTTAGTCTGGGTCTTGAGAGACACTTAGTAGAAATCACAAGTACAAGACAAGGACACATCAATGTCTTTAAAGAATACACAGTTGTCAGCAAATGTTTAGTAATTACAGTTGTTAGACCAGTTACATACATCAGGCAATATTCTTTTCAGGATCATTGACTACTGGAAATATGCATCCTACTTGCTAACAGAATAACACATCCGTGAAACCCAGGAGGTGAAAGTGCAAGAGAAATATAAAATCACTATGAAAAAAATATGATTCACTAGCCTGCTGAATAGTTTTATTATTAGTAAAAAGGTAGCTTCTGCTGTTTCAGAAATCTGCCAGTCTGCTTTTAAAAGCCTTTGTTAGTGCCTCTTATTAATTATTTACCAAGTCTGCAGACTTCTAAAAAATCAGTTCCCTAAACTGATTGGGACTTCTGAGCTGGTGTTCTAATATTGGAGAAAGATAGTAAGGGCTCAGTGTGCTGACATTGATTCTAAGTGTTGTCTTGTTGGCAACTTTGAGGGGAAAAAAAGGAATATTAGCATGTGGCACAGAAAGTTCATACAGTAGTTCAAAGGCATGTGGACAACAGATGTGTACTGTGTGTAATGACCTTTGTGTTTAAATGCACATGTGCCTGTAATACACAAAATGCCTAAATGTACCTATCTCTGTCTTTAAGTTCAAAGTGGAGTGGTTATGACAGGTTTTTAGCAGTTTCTGTAAATTAGAAAAGAATCAAACTATTTGTAACATAGACCTGGACAGAGCATTTCCAGAGAAATGCAGTACTGTTCAAAGCACTATTCAGTACAAACAGAATGCTTTTCTGAAATGAGCTCATTTTGTTGTGGTTTTGGATTAGGGAACCCTGATCTCTGCAGCTGGAGAAGAAGCAGGGCTGTGCTTTATTATCCTTGTGCCTCTTGTAAAAATGCAGCAATGAACTCTAAAATAGCCTCTGGCCTCTCCTTGTACAGAGGGGTGATCAGAGTCAGAGGAAGATCTTGTTTTTGCAAGACCAGTTCGAAAAACATTATTCTAGAAAACTCCCACGGGTATCAGTGAGTCTGAAATGAATGGAATAGGCTTCTCCAGCTGACCCCTGATTGAGCTACCAATAAGACTGAGCAATGGCAATACCCCTACAAAAGAGCTCTTACTGATCTTAGAGCCCAAACCATCAGTAAGATTCGCAACCTGATATTTGGTGATACAAAATTTCATCATGAAGGAACTATTTTGCATGGGAAGGTACCAATGCTTATTGGTGAAGGACAGTGATTTCCCTGTGTTGGATATTGGTATCTTTAATGATGAACCGTTCTGGGTTTTTTTTGATGGACACACTTTTAAACCAGGTCCTACACAAGATCTTGTCAATAGCAAAGCTAATGACCTGTTCATATGCATTTCATCAACTAAATGCTTATTTTAAAAAATATTTATAGTAAAGTTTTAACTATCAAGTCATTACTAAAAGCTTGCATAACTGAAATATATAAATCAAGATGCTGTAAAGACTTGTCTCCGCTCTCTTTGGTGCTTTCCTGTATCTTTTCTTTTAAATCATTCTGAATTTATTGCATAACCATATAGGATGGAAATAAAGTTCTGCTTTGCTCTGTCTGTCTCATTTTAATTTTTAATTGTGTTAGTTTCTAAAATGTTAAGGAAGTATTTAAATAGAGGTGAGACCCAGATGGAATATTGAGTCCTACATCTGAATTCTTAACATACTAGCATTAAAAGCACCATGGCATCTCCGCATTTGGGAAGGAAATTAAAAAAAAACCCAGCCTCTCACTCCTTGATACTGAATTAAAATGTTAAATTTCCTCTCATGTATCCAACTGCAACAACAAGTGAAAAGGTGCTAATAAGGAAGAGTATTGAGTGGAGTGACTTTTCTAGCTGAGAAAAAAAAGATGTATTTATGTATCATTTCCAAATGTAGTTCTAGAGAAAGAGTAGGTAGAAAAAGGACCATATGTTCAAAAAAAGAGCTGTGAGTTCTTGCATGGCATAATGACAAGAGTGGGAACACATTTATTAGATAAAAATGTGAGTAAATATTCACAGAGAAGAATGGATTGGAACTGTTTTAAAGGTTATAACAATGCTCCCTAGGCTACTTGCCTTGGTTTCTCTCTACAGTCATTTCACTTTAAAAAATAAGGTGCCATCTGTCTTTTGTATTTTCCCACCATGTTGGACCTGAGTTCAAAAGACAGCCACTGGTAGGTCACTCGCAGCATAGGTAAACCTGCAGAAAAGGAGAGGGGTTTGGTTGGCAGTACTTCTGAATAAGTAATTTGACTCATTCACTCTTAAGTATTACCATTTTTCTTCTCACTGCTGGAGAGAAAAGGAGGAAACACATGACAGCCTCCTGTGAATGCAGAGTGATGAATGCAACTTCAGACTATGTCATAATGTGCATTCCTATCAGAGAGAGAATGAGAATTATTTCATTGTGTGAACTGTGGAAGTGAAAGCCTCAGTTTTTAGTGACGTAAATGGATATGTAAGCTTTAAACTTGAGCAGCATAATTAACCAGTGTAAAATGACTTTGCTGTCTTATATCTATCCCTTGGGAAGACTTAATACTCTTTTGGCAATCTTTGCAAGAAATGAAAGTGTAAATGATAACAGGCAATGGCCAGTGCAGAGGATTGGTCTGAGGAGCTGTGAGGTACTATTAGATTAATCAGTCGACATTTACATTGCAGATATATCCGTTCTGGCTTTGAACATAAATATAGATGTATGCCTTCTGTTTCTTCTCCACTCCCTATTTATCATCAATAGTAAAATTCTTGGAGGTCAAATTATGACACCTACCTTAAGGCAGAAAAACAATTATATAGCAAACTGTGCAGCCCCAAGATTTTAATGCTTATTCACTGACAAAACACCAGAACCTAAACCTAGTTAGCCAGCTAATTCAATTCAAGAAAGCATACAAACCTATTTATACAGAATTATATTTATGATAACAACCTATTTTGGAGACAGAGAAGTTCAGGGCAGTGCATGTCTTCAGCACAGCAAAGTCCCACTCCGTAAATAGACCTCCTAAATCCAAAGCAGACAAAATATCACAATCATTTTTACAAATTCGATTTCCCAGAATAGACAGCCTGTTTGTGTAGCCAAAGTGCAGACCAAATGTACATTAATGAGAAGGTAGAAGTAGCAGATCCTGACTTAATTGAGATAAAATCAAAGCTTTCTCTTGGGTACATGGATTGTATGTAGGCTAGACATGCAGGCACATTAGTCCCTCATGTCTCTATTCATTGGCAAGGAATACAAAATCATACATGGAATTGTGTTTTGAAACTGCTAAATTCTGAGTGCATAGATGGGACATCTCCTTTGATTCTTTACAGATATGAGGTCCTCACTGAGTTGCTTACAGTTCACGATCCATCAAGCGCTAAGGACCACATCTGGCTCCTCTGTAATAATGCCAATTCTGACAGTTTTAAAACTGGCTTTTGGTTAACCAGTTGAATAGAAAAGACTGAAAATGCATCAAGAAAGAAAGTTGGCATCTGGGAGGCTATGGACTAATAATTTCTCTTCCAGCTATACATAATGGCTTGGTTAAAGTTTGGGCTTTTCTTGCACGTCTTCCTTCAGAAAAATTGCTTCTGGAAATGTTCCTGTTTACTTCCTTTGCTGTCTCTCCACTTCATGAAATGCTTCTTGTGATGTTAAAAAACCTTTTGAAGACATGGTTCGTATTTAGCCTTACCTGTTGGAGCAAAAGAAGGATAGCAAAGAGGAGTTCATATAATTTGCCTAATTAAACCTTTTTATTTGGGTTATTTCTAAGTATTCTTTGGTTATGGATGCTTGTCTGAGCCCATGAAAAGTAAACTTTGTGTCTTAGATAAAGTGTTCATTATAAGTCACAGAAAGGCTTCCTATCATGTTCAGCAAGCTATAACTGGCCTCCAGTTTCCTGAATAATAGGTACCGGCATCTAAAGCCAGTTCAATTACAGAAGCATGCTTGCTGCTTGCAATATTGGATAATATTACAAGTCTCTTCTTCCAGCTACTTGGCAAAACATGCTTTTATGATGATTGTAGAGATGTTTCAGTAAAATAAGGTGCTGTTTGTCAAAGAAATAATTGCAAGAAACATTTGGTAATATGACATATTTCAATAACTCTTGTACTTGACATATTAGGACTATTGCTAATTTTCAGTGGAAATTTTTGTGACATATATGTTTTGTTGATGGCCTAGGGAGAAAAAGGCAATTATGTTTAATCTATTCCTTGTACTGAATGTTCTTGTAATACCAGTACATTTTCTACACTGTGATGGCTATTCCAGTTTCTTCACCTATTAAAGTACCAAAGCAAGAAACAACACAGTGAAAAGATCCAGAAAAAGGTTTCTGATGTTCAGGTGACAAATATATGATGATACAATTTGCTTTTAAGCCAACCTCATGTGACACTGCTATGCACCCTTTAAGATTCGGGCAGGCTCTTCTGAAGTGCTAACTGAAGATAATCTTGTGGATGAGTTGCTTAATATGATGTATTTGGAGCAATCAATCAGGATTGTTTTTAATGTCAAACTAGGACCTGTCATGCATAATCCATAATTAAGTGTCTTTTTTTCTGAAATTTCATTGTTTTTAAGGTAAAAAGAACATTCCCATGTCAAAGGTTTATAGTTGGATATGCTTCAGTGGTGACTAACCAGAGCTACTGTTCAGTTACATCACATCCTTGTTCTCTCTTGCAATGGAATCCCCGTCAAGGCTTCAGTTTCCATAGTGCAGCAAAAGCTGGGAGGCTCCTCCATATTTCTAGGTATTACTCGTAGGAAAGCTTATGAATTGTCACAGGACATGGAACCTGATTAGGAACATGAAGCTTCTGTACTGTAACTAATATGAAACACCCAAGAGGACTTCTAAATAAAAATGTTTGTATTTTATCTGGAGTGTTTCAGCTTTTGAGTCATCATCAAAAACTTTAGGATTTCAAGAAACTGAAAAAAATATTGCTCATAGAAATGCAACATGCAGACACTTCTTTCCTTTTTATATCACCACAGTTCTCTGTAGTCCAGGCTGGTGCAAAAAGCAACTATGGATATACTGCTGATTAACCACTGCCATAACTGTGGTATGTCTACTTGGTTTTGCTGCATGATTCTCACCACTGAATAGGCCACAAGGGTGTTTCCATCCTGACTGATTTTGCAAACACACAGTTCTCACTGCACAAATCTTTCACTTTCTGTTGTGATGACCTGTAAAGATCTGAGGGCTACAGTGGATACAAACTTCCTGTACTAAAGTATGGGGACCTTCTGTAAAATAGATGATTTTTTTTGTTGTAGCAATGGCACCTTTTGTTTACTTATTAATGAGGTTGTTTTATGCAAGAAATATCAGGGAAAAATGTTAGTCATGGAGGAAACTTATACATAAGAGATTCTCTTGATAACTACTTTTGCTAAAGATGAGATTCATCTGACCCATTTCAGAAGTTAACTTTCGTGGGATGAATGATGCTCTACAAGTGCTTCTTTGCACTGAGCAGAAAGGAATGTGGTATGACCTATTTCAGATGTGAGGATCTGTATTTGTTCAGCTGAATCTCAGTCATGTGTGAATGCTTAAGATTTTACTTAACAGGGAATGCAGAGAATAAGCGCTCAGGGATGTACAGATATATACAGCTATATATACATACATATAAAATGGGGAGAAATAACAAGCTGAGGGCTGAAGGGGCTGTGGAGAGAAAATGAGTAGCTTTCCTTAAAAAGGAAACAAAACTAAATCATGTCAACCAGATTGTGAACAGCTACCACTAATGAGCAGTTGCACTAAGTATTCCTAAAGACATTGGGAATGTTTCTCTGAGCAACTGCTCACAATCTGCCCCCAAGATATAAAACGAATGCTGAAGGAGGAAAATCAAAGAATAAATGGGTCTAGAATGGGTGAATGCAAAAGGAAATAGTAGAAAAAAATGGAAAAAAGGTAGAGCAGAAGGTGTGAACAAATAGTTAGACTGAATGCTGAACTTCACTTTTAAAACCCATAAGAGGTTATGAGGCTCAGTCAAGATGGGTATGAGATGGTGAAACAGAGTTCAACAGATCAGTTGAAATTTCATAGCAGACCATAGTGCAAGTAAGGAAAATTCTCTAGTATTTTTTTTCTTTGGAAAAATGGCAGGTGCGCTTTACATTGAGCTATGGCTAAATAAAGCATTCACAAAGACTTTTCTGCATGTAGGACAGATTTTCTGACCAATATAGATAGAAAAACTATTTATTGCTCAACACTTGTCTGCAGTATTGAAGAAGTCCCCAGTCTTCTTAACTTAGATTAGGATTTAAACTTGACATGTGCCACCTTGACATGTGCCTTTGTTATTCTGGCACAGGATACTCAGGGTTATTCACACAGTTTGACTAAGACAGAAATATGCTCATGTCTGTGTGTAATCTATGGAGAAAGAGTCTCCTTCAAAGGAAAGTTCAGGGTAGAAGACTAATATAAATCTTCTAATTTCCTTCCTAAAGAGCCTGTTTTCACCCTTGACTATAGAGGGAGACTAGTAGGGCAAGCTGCTGGGAATGGGTGTCTCTCCAACAGGACCACCTCCACTTCAAGATGAACAGGCAGCAGGTTAGGGCTAGGTCTGTAACACCACTAATCACTGTTTCACTAGGGAGCCGCTTCACTGGGAGATCCCAATACGGTAGCAGAGAGTCTGCAGGTTCAGTCTCTTCTTCTCTGCTACTTTGTTTGAAGCAAGGACTTAAAAGTCAAGTTGTGCTATCCTGTGTGACCACTGCAATTAGAACACAGGGTCCTTCTCTGATCTTGAGGTAGTTAAGTCCCTAGCTGAACTGAAACTGTTCTCATAAAGAAAATCTGCATGATTGTTTGGTGGGCAGGTGTCCACCTTGCAAATCAGACAACCCACCCTTCCATTGCTTAGGTGTGAAACAGGGATCTGAAACTGTTAAGCACATCATAAAAGATTGCCTAGACACCATTCAATCACATTTGCCTTTTAAAACCTTCAGAAAACCTTAATTTCAAAATGAACTAGGGTAATGTTGGAAATTGCGAATAATACCATTACATATGAAACTTAATTTCTACCTAGCTTCTCTCAGTAGACTTGTTTTCTACAGTTTATTGTCAATGCACAGGAAATTACCTGTCACTGATAAAATCCATAACTGAATAAAGGTATAGCTTAATACATGGCATAAGTATAACCAAATAACTGAAGATAAAGTCAATGTTTCTGAGTGCCCTTGATTGCTTCTTTAGCAGAACAGATTTCTAGTATCAGACATCAGTGGATCTGGGCTAAAAGTTCATTTTTTTACCTTGCAAAATTTTTAAGAGCATGTAACACTTTGACCTCTGTCATAGTTTAAGCCCAGCCATAAATCAGTCACACAGTTTGTAGGCTCCTCCCCCCTTCCTCCCCTGGCTCCTGGAGAGATGGGGAGGAGAATCGAAAGAATGTAACTCCCATGGGTTGAGATAAGAGCAGCCCAGTAACTAAAGTATAACGCAAACCACTGCTGCCACCAATAATAGTAATGACAAGAGAAACAACAAGGAAAAGAATATAACAGCTCACCACTCACTGACTTATACCAAGCAGTGAACTAACCCCCTCTGGGGTATGCTGTGCTGTGGTATGGAATACCTCTTTGGTCAGTTTGGGTCAGGTGTCCTGTATCTGCTTCCTCCAGGCTTCCCCTCCTCCCTGGCAGAGCATGAGACTCAGAACGTCCTTGGTCAGATGAAACATTTGAGCAGCAACTGAAAATGTTGTCATCAGCGCTGTTCCCAGGCCAAAAGTCAAAAACACAGCACTGCACCAGCTCCTAAAGAGAAAAGTGGCTGCTACTGCTGAACCCAGGACAACCTTTCAGTATTTTACTAAAGTGGCAGGATTTGGACTCCAACGTTTTGAAAAATCTTATCGACTTAGCATCCTACTGAAATGAACAGAATTCAACTAATTTAGATGAGAATACACATTGTACTACATACGGGAGAGGTGAATGGATGAATGGATGTATCCATTCTCTGGAATGGATACATCCAGAGAAATTAATAAGAATTGTACTTTAGGTTGTTTAGAAGACTTTGAGAACCTCATCAAGTATTAGTGAATTTTATTATTAAGGTTACAGTCAAGCCCATAAAATTCAGTTTATAAAAAATCACTTCTTGGGTATTATATGCTCTATTCTCAATTTCTGATTGGAAATTGACTGGATCAGAAAGCAAAAGTGAAATTTCTCACACTAGACAACATTGACTTGGTTTAAACTGTGTTTTTTGATACTGTTGGTGTCATCATTATTTGTTTATACCTGCTTCAACATATTCTTGCTGTGTACAGGTGATCAAGGTTATGTTTCGCTGGTTGAACCACTCCCCTATGTTTTACTCATGCTGAAGTAATCGAACAGAAAGATAGTTTGAAAGCAAGGGGGTTGCTCCCCACAGCTGGACTGACAGACATTTATCTTGATCTTTGCTGTCAACTGAATGATACAATAATACTTGCTCCCCAAAATTGCAGAAGAGGAGAGAGGGAGAAGGAGAATCACTTCAGCAGCCTGGTTTGTTGCACAGCCCTAAATCAGCTAGGTTGGCTTAATGCAGAAGCAGAAAATTGCACTGGGGTGGGAAGAAGCAAATATGAGGAAACACATATGCCAACATATTATAAAACCACAATTTTGTCTTTCTTGATCAGACTTGAAATTGGAAATTCGTAAGGGCATGATGTGTGAATGTATCACAAAAAATGTATCATAAATGCAGTGCCTTCCTTCCTAATCTACGGCAAATAAGTAATTATTTAATTTTTTATTTTTTTTATCAAATAACTTCGGTAAATAGTCATAAAGTATTTGCAGGAAGTAATTAATGGTAAGAACTTACTTTGAAATCACTTCTTTTTTGCTGGCCATTGTATGGTTCAGGGCAGAGTATGTGCTGCAAAACCAATTAAAAAATCAATATTCTCTTGAAAATGGTCTCTAATTTTCACTTAAACCACTAAACTTTGCAAATGTTTACGCCAGTAAATTGATTCAGTGGTATGTTTATAGCAAACAGATATGAATGAATTATTTTTTTTTATTTGGTCGAATATACATAGGTATTTTGAAACAGTCACACAGTGCCAATTGCATTGCAACTTTCCTCACAGCAAAAAAACACCAAGTATGAGCAGGTATGAAAGTTATGTGGCAAATTTCTCACATTGCAGCAATTCAAGAAATTAATAGTGTGGTTGAAAGTTTTTTCTAATGAATTTTTATTCTGTCAGCTCATTTGAAATAATTGCATACGACTGGCCCAATTATTGTGCATGAACATGCTTTGCCATTCCCTGATATGATAGTTGGCACAGTTTGAGCGCATACCATGTCACTTATTTTTTATTGCTTAAGAATCTGAGAAGTGTCTAAAAATAATGGAGGAGTATATTTATTCCTACTTTTTCAAGTATTTGACAGCTTTCCAAAGCCTTATGTTCATAAAGCAATCCTGCAAAGCCTTATTCGTATGTCTTATTATCATGTCTGTTTGAGTGATTCTTTCGAAATACAGCTCAGATTTCATAACCAGCAGACAGCATTGTGTGGCCTGATTTCCTGCCCAGGATATTCTTGAGGAAATTATTATTCTTTGGCCATCAGAACACATTTTAGAAAAATGTGCTGCAGGAAGTGACAACTGTATGTGATCAGATTAGTTACTGCTGCTTTCTGAAGATGTTTTGATGGCTGTATAGCAGGTAATTTAAGTCAAACATAACTGAAAGTCAGTAGGAAGGGAAACAATACAAAGAAATTCATTTTCCTTGCTTTTAATCTAATCTCAATCTTTAATACTTGCAGGTAAAATTCAAGGTAGAAAGTAGAGATCAAACTGGCTCCTCTGCTTTTTTTAACATTTAATGCAATTTCCACTTTCAGTAACTTCAAGCTGATTTGAGGAATATATAGTCAAATTCACAGTATATAATAAACCCCTGTCCTCATTTACCAGTTCTTCTCTCAGAACAGAGTATGCACTTTTCTACAGTGTCATGGGTTCAGCAGTAGCAGCCATTTTCCCCCTTCTTGGTAGCTGGTGCAGCACTGTGTTTTTCACTTGTGGCCTGAGAACAGCGCTGATAACACCAA
>JANRGW010019627.1:0-18096 GCA_024733675.1 Psilopsiagon aymara | reverse complement strand
GAAATTCTTTACTGTAAGGGTGGTGAGGCACTGGAATGGGTTGCCCAGGGAAGCTGTGAATGCTCCATCGCTGGCGGAGTTCAAGGCCAGACTGGACAGAGCCTTGGATGGCATGGTTTAGTGTGAGGTGTCCCTGCCCATGGCAGGGGGTTGGAACTAGATGATCTTAAGGTCATTTCCACCCCTAATTATTCCATGATTCAATGATTCAGCACAGGATATAGGGATAGTAAGATTAATGCATACATCTTATAGCAAGTGACAAAGCACAGGCAGGCCTAATGCTGCTGCCCACTTTGACAGATAAAGCCCAAGTTCCTCAGATGCCCTCAGCAGTCCCAAGTGATGTCCCAGCTCCAGAGACATCTTCACAAGCAACATGTGGAAAATTGCTCATGATAAGACACGACAGTGAAAAACATTCTTGGAGAATACTGAAAGCTATAAACTAACAGATGCATGGAATGAATTCATAAATATTTCCCAAGATCTCATCCAAGACCAGAACTTGGCCTCCCTAGGTCATAGGCTTCCACATTCCTAGGATGCCTAGGAATGAGTGGGATATGACTGTGACAGCTCTGTAACCACCATGTATCACCACTCTTGGAGAGTATTTTGGAGAGATGATAGAAACCTCCTGGACAAATCCCTTATAAAATAAAGGATTTGTACTGAGATACTTCATGACCCATCTTTGGAGCGTAAAATTAACTTACTAATATCGAACCACATAATTCACAGAGATGACTAACCACCTCCCCCATTTATGTTCAGAAGATAAAGCACTTTACAGAACACAGAAGCAACCCCCTGCAGCCAGGATGTCAAATCAGAGAGGAAAACTGATTACATATCTCAGATCAAACAACTAATACATAATCTGATATCTTTGCTTTTTCAAGTAGCTCTAGATTTATTGAAGCAGATTCTCATCTGAAGGAAATCAACATCCTTCATTAAATCAAGTAGCAGTGTTTTCCTGACTCTTATTAGATGTTGATTGGGCTGCTGGAATGCCTGTGGTAGGAAAGCACTGGGAAGTCTTAGGAGCACACGTGTCTTTAGGAGACTTCCTGCTCCCAGTGACCTCTCCAGGCACAGACAGAAGCCACTGCTTTCCTTATAAAGGTGCTTATATTCACTGCTTGTGGGAAGAAGATGGGTTCTAAGGATTTCTGTGTGGTTCTTCTTTGGGGTGGGAAGGAGGTGAAATTGAGTGTAACTGGCCAAATAAATTTTTAGGTTTTGGGGGTTTTACTCTTGCTGGCAAAACAAGCCAACAAATAGCAAAGATTAAACAAAGACTTTTGAATGTGGTTTATCAGCCATGATCATTGCCAGTAGTACTATTTTGATCCATAGACTAGAACTTTAGAGCTTTACATGACACCAAAATTATGTGTATGAATAGCTTCACCAGATGCTGAAAAACAGTTCTTATTTCATAATGTTTTGCAACACTTCAGAGCAAGGGCCTGCAAAAAGAAATGCTTCTGATGTGCAGTTTTCGGTTTCACCTGATTTTGGATTCAGTACGCGCAGCTGTTAACACCTTCAGACTTTAAAGCAAACAAAGAAAGCAAAGCCAAGACTGATCTTCTGGCATAAAAAGCAATAGGGGCACTTGACCAGACATAGGTAATGTCAAGCAGAAACAGCTAAAGTGTACATATCTATGCTTGTACTTACATTAAAAAAAAAAAAAAAAATACAAAGAGAGAGAATAGGCCCAAGTTAGAAAAGTATGAATTTTGTCTAAAACTGGGCCTGTGATTTCTGAGCCTGATCTAGTAACAAACGGCCAGTTAGGTACATTCATAGTTAGAAAATATTTGTACAAGATCACAGTATTATTGTCGGTTTATAGAAATCTTTTTAACAGGTTTCCCAGAATCTACGCTCTCCATTGAAAGGTATGCATTTTGCTTTATTCCTCCAGTCAAGCTTTTTCAGCTTTCCAAGTATCTGCTCATGCAGGCTTATTTGCAGCTTTTAGAAATAATGAGAAGATAAGCATCTTCAAGCCTGGCCCTCCATCACTTAACTTTCAAACAGGCTAAATCCTGAAAGCTAAAGCATTCTGGGTACAGTGACAACTCTTCAGGTTCACTGACCATGAAATTCTCATCCTGTCAGGGCCAAGATTTGTATTTCTCTCTGCTTTGCAGCACATCTGCTGAGCCAGGCTGACAACTTGAGAATTTAACTTTTCTTTTTTCTTGCTAAGCTGGTGAAGACAGCTTTAAACTAAAGACACACATGGTCTCTAGGAGACTTACTGCAGCCAGTAACCTCCCCAGGAACAGGCGGAAGAGTGTTTAAGAATTATATCCAACAGATTTATGTCCAAGTGGAGATCAGTGTTGAGTGGCATCCCTCAGAGGTCAGTACTGGGACTGATGCTGTTCAACATCTATGTTGGTGTCATGGACAGTGGGATTCAGTGCACCTTCAGCAAGTTTGCCATCAACACGCTGGAGGGAAGGGATGCCATCCAGAAGATCCTTGACACTCTTGAGATGGGCCTATGCCAACCTCATGAAGTTCAACAAGGTCATGTACAAATTCCTGCACTTGGGCTGAGGCGATCCCAAGCACACATACAGACCAGGCAGAGACTGGATTGAGAACAGCCCTGAGGAGAAGGACTTGGGAGTGTGGATTGATAAGAAGCTCAACATGAGCCAGCAATGTGTGCTCACAGCCCAGAAAGCCTGGGCTGCATCAGAAGGAGTGTGACCAGCAGGTAAAGCAAAGTGTTTTTATGCCTCTACTCTGCTCTCATGAGACCTTACTTGGAGTACTGTATACAGCTCTGGGGCCCTTAACATAAGAAGGACATGGAGCTGTGGGAACAAGTCCAGAGGAGGGTCACAAAGATGATCAGAGAGCTGGAGTACCTCTCCTATGAAGACAGGCTGAGAACGTTTGGTTCATTCAGCCTGGAGAAGAGAAGACTCTGGGGAGACCTTAGAGCATTTTCCAGTAGCTAAAGGGGACCTACACGAAATCTGGAGAGGGGCTTTTACAAGGGCATGTAGTGACACGACAAGGGGAGTAGCTCTAAACTTTAAACAGGGTAGATTTAGATGGGATATTATGCAAGGGTGGAGAGACACTTCACAGGTTGCCCAGAGAAGCTGTGGCTGCCCCAACCCTGGAAGTGTTCAAGGCCAGGTTGTATGGGACTTTGACCAACCTGGTCTAGTGGAAGGTGTCCCTGCCCATGACAGGCACAGTTGGAGATAGATGATCTTAAGATACCTTCCAACCCAAATCCTTCCTTGATTATCCCCAGCATTATAATGCTTTTTCCCTCCTCTCATAAAGTACATTTGGCAATAAAGGTCTATTTAAACACTTTCATGTTTTCCTTATTTACCTTCAGAAAATGTCCTGAATTAAATCCTCTGATGATACTCTAATAGGAAAAGATGTTCTGTTGACCAAGGGCAAAGTAAGAAGCACAGTCAGCTCCTTTGATCTCAATGCTGAATTAACTCCTCTTAACAGTACTCTAACAACAGAAGATGTTCTGTTAACCAGGGAAACAGTAAGAAGCACGTCTTTTGATGTCAGTCTCTCAATAATTACCTTTATCAGGAGGCAGCAGAACCTTTTCCTTCCGAGCAAAAATAATACTGACTTGTTTGTATGAATTGCAGCAGTCAGAGCTGAACAAATGGCTTTCTCAGCACTGTCAGGACTGCTGCCTCCAACTCTTGTCAGGGAGAAGGGGTAGACCAGCTCAGGAGGTGAGTCAAAAGCAGATCTTCCAGTGAAAGATTTCAAACCCCAGCATATTTCTGAGAGAAATTACAATGACAGGAGCAAAAAAGTAATTGAAAGGCTGTCAGCTGGCTTGATTTCTCTCTCTTCTGAATGACAATAACTGTGATGCACTCCTTAAATCAAGCCTTCCCAATGTCCTTTCCTTTTTAAAGCAGGTCTCATCAATTTAGGTGACACGTGCCACACTTCCCTTCTGCTTTAGTTTAAAACAGATCTCAGGGGAAAGAAGCCACTGCTTCCATGAAATACCTCCTGCTCTTGCTCTGGATGAAGTGGCCCCTTTGGTTTACACAGCACATCTCCTGTCTCCAGTTGAATTAACACTGGTTGCATGCATGACCTTCAACAGTTATTCTCTTTCCCCACAATTTCCTGTGCTGCTTTCAGCAATTATAGCATAAAAGGAAAAATCAGGGAAATCTTAACTTTCCACAAGTGTGGTGTGTCACACTTGAGTACATAATGAGAACAGAGCTGAAAGGCATTTGGGTGTAGCTCTGTCAGCATAGGTACACACACTACAGCAAAATCTTGGTCATGCAGATGTCCTGGCCAGTCCCCATGGACGTGCCCAATACCTGGGGCTGGGGCTGTCCTGGCACCCCCAGCTGCCTTGCTGCTGGCCAGGGTGGTGGGATGGGCCCTGGCTTCCAGGTCCTGCTCTGATGGACTTTGGGGAGCCTCATTGTTCGCACCATCCAGCTCTTGGTAAACTGGAAAGATGCCTTTGCAAGCTACATTTATAGCTACAATAAAGACTATCACTTTCTTTCTTATTTTTACACTTTTTACAAATTGAGGTACTCACAGTGTCATTTGATGTGATGAAAATAAATATGCTAAAAGTGCCAAACATACAAAGTATACATTGTTTCCAGCATACTTCTGTGGGTAAGGATTTCAGTTCACGGAACACCAAGTACATATTTTTTAAAAACAAATTTTCATCCACAATCTCTGTTTTATAATAATTGTAAATTAACATAGTCGATGATATTGTGCTTTATTTCCCCTCTTATAGTTGTCATTTGACAGATTCCAGGTAGTACTTTTTTATTTTTTTATTTTTTAATAAATAAAAAGCAGAATAGAGCCATTCTTCCAGTTAATCTGTCTAATCTAGCTGATTTTATCACTTTGGCTTTACTCCTGTAAGAAAATTAAGTGCTGCTTACACAATTCTGCCACGGTTTTTACAAAAGGCAGTTTAACTGTTTCCTAACAAATTTTTCATAAACCATGTATTTTTCCTTCCATGCAAAGCAATTAATACATTTAGGGTGCAAATCTGCTACATGAAGCACGGTTTCTGCCTGACCAAGCAGAACCTCCTGCTACCCACTGCTCTGCCTGGCCTCATAGGGGTGAACCCACCACACGCTGCCTCACCAGTCCCCTCCGTCCTCCTGCACCTTGGGGCATATTTTCTACTATGAAGCTTGTCAACACTCTTCCTATCTCATTTTCTGCTAGGTTGTAAGGAGACCAAGGTATACTTTGGTATATGTGCAAGCAGTGCAAGCATAGAGCATTTATGTAACCCAAAGTTAGAGTAAATGGAATAAAAGAATGGAGAGAAGACGTATGTTTTTTAAAACTATTGCGGAATGATAAGGAATTTTTATTACAGAACACTATAGAGATGCTTTATCATATCAGGCTGTAGGAGGGCCTGTGCACCCCTTATAGACTGCAAACTCAGCTATGGCTTTCTAATGACACAATGACTTGCTTTCATCACTAAATGCACTGAAAGAAGGTAACTGATATGGTCTTTGTTCCAGATTTATGGGTTTTTCCTGGTTTTTGGCCTTTTTTCTGAAGACATGGAGAGAGATCTAGTTACACTTGTGTTCTGCCACTCGCTTTGAAGAGCACACCTTTTTCTTTCATACGTGCCTCTGTGTTAGGAAGCCCGAGTATCAATATGAGATCTTGAAAGTGTAGCAGCTGTTTTCAGCATCCACCCCTCTCAGTTTTCCATATCTTTGAGGTACCCAACCATCACACATACAAGAAGCCAAGTTACAGCACTGAACTCTGTTCAATGTCTCCCAGACAGAAACTAACATATATATGTATAAAATATATCAAGATCTACTTTAAAATTCCCAAGTTCTTAATAGTTTAAACTTCATAACAGTAGAAGTATACATGCAATTGTATCATATGGTGGGTCTTCTTCTGGCAATAAATAAATACATTAGATTGTTTTCTCTTGATTAAAAAATATGGATAATGGTTTAATACCTAAGTTTGCCTAAAGCTAGATACATATTTGATCACAATTCTATGAAATTTCTATTTATGTGTCAACAATATTGTAGTGGATGTTTCTTTTGTTTCATCTTTTTTAAAGTTATAACTAGTATCTGCAATGCAAGAATAAAATGCTGTTCACTCTGCATCTGAACAACAGTTGAGTCTGGAAACCTAGTATGTCTAGGTGACAGGAGTGGGCTTGTAAATGTGCTATAACCATAAAACAAGATGGTAGCTCCCTGAAAAATACCCACCAGACTTCAGAAGCACTTTTTGAAGGGTTAAGTTGCTAAATAAGTGTCTCCTGATCACAAAAGGCTCTTTTTATTTTTTCCGTGAATAAGGGAAAAGATTTCTGTGTAACCTCCCTTTCATGAAGGATGATGGAGCCAGAGAATAACAGTTTTGTTAGGCAGACTTGTTACCCTTTGCAGTGGCTTTGCCTGTTTCTGCAGTCTAACACACTTCATATTCTTAAACAAATTGGTTTGGGCTCTACAATTCAGTTGGGAATTATGTCATCTACATTGCTGCTTACTATCACACACAGCTGATACCACATTTCAACATCTTCCCAGACCACCACCATCAGTTTTGCTGACATCAGTTAAGAATGAAAAGATGTATTTATCTTGTAAAAGTTCTTTTTCTGAATGAACAGGCTGGAGTCTGATTCAGCTCTTGGTGTCAGCTTCAGGATCTACCTTTTCTTGCATGGAATTTTCTACACAGATGAATTTCTGCTAAAAGGTCTGTACTTAAGAAGTCGAATCCCATCTCCTGGCTTCTTACTCAATTGGAAACTGGAACCAGCTCTTTCCAATGGGCTTATTAATAGTTATTTGTAAATTTGTTAATATTTACAAATAGACATATAAATACTCATGTTAAAAAAAAAAAGAAGAAAAAATGCATTTATTTAATTTTCAAAAAAATACATATTTTTAGATCTCCCATTTTTAGGTAAGAAAAGAAAAATTTCTCTGCTTATTTTTAAAACCATTGGCTTCAACCAATTTTGTAAAATAAATAATGAATGGAGACCAGATCGTTCTTCAAATGTCTTTCATAAGAAAAGAGCTCCACTTAGAATGTAGAAAGGAATTTCACAGCGTTGCTTACACCGGTGAATGCTTTTTAAAGTTCCTACAAGACTATCCGCTTATCTCCTGTTGCTACATCCCCAGGTTGACAGAGTTTTCCTACAAAACTGAAGCCCACCTGGAGGATCCTGCCCAAGGCAGAGCAGCACTTTATGGGCCAAGCAAACTCCTCTGCTGGTGTGTGTGTTATTCCCACTTCTATTCCCTAAATGCAGAGTTACATTTTTATATGGAGTTCAACGCTATACTCTGAATTTCTCAAGAACTTCACAGCACTATTATTTCAAAGTTGTGAAAACCAATGTGTCATGGGGCGGGGGGGAGGGAGGAAAAAACACTTGTACAGATTGTAATATGGAGAAAACAGCAACAGCTGCAACACAGGCTGCGTTGCCAAACTTCACATGCCAGGGTTTGAATAAATTACACTATAATTGAGCAAAAAGGCTGGATATTAACAGGGAATATTACATAATGCTGCTAACTGGTAATATACATTAAAGAGATAGAATATGACATTACACAGAGCAGTTTAAAAAAGCAAATTGACAAATAATATGCTTTCATTGCAGATTATCAGAAATGAATGGTATTTCCATGATTTTAAGTCTTTTCTTTTTGAGCCAACTAATAGTTTTAATGGATATTAGGAACACACACAGTAATGATTGTGAAGTAATTGTTTTGTTTTATATGCCAGAGCCACCAAGGGTGCTTCCAGCATCAGCTGATGGAGTAATTTGATCTATTCAGACTTATTAAAGCCTTGTCTTACCTAAAAGTAAAATAAAACAATAAAAAATAAGAAAATAAAATTAAGTAGCACTAAAAATACTTTCCCATTATAAAAGCTTCTCATTTCCTTGGAAAACACAGTTTACAGCTTGCAAGTGAACAAAAAATTTGTAACTGCCTTCAATTAATGCAACCATAAGCATATGCCTGCTCAGCAAGGAAACCTGCTGCACCAGGCAACTAGAAAAACCAAGGCAAGCACACTTGAAATAAGGCATGGTTATATATTTCAACTGCGGCTGCTAAGAGACGGACACTACCAAAGCAAATATAAGAAGAAAAAAAAAGCAGAAGTGGATATAACGTTTACTCTCAGGTACCAATTTCTGTCCAGTGAGAAAATCCAGAGCACCATGCAGATTACAGTTGTTGTCATAGGGTCTTTAAGAGTTCCAGGAAAACTGATGCCAGTATGGACATTGGAAAAAAAAATCACCCAAATTAATTCATTATCTGACTAAACTGCGTATTTCAAACAAAATGTAGATTCCCCCCTGTTCAGAATTGCTTTATCCTCGCACTCCACAGTCATGTCATCAGTGGGCCATGGGTCAGAAATTGCAGACTACCTGGAATAAAATATTCTAAAACTGGAAGAGGTATCGAGTTCCCAGCAAATTCAGCAATGGGCACATCCGAAGGAAATGACTAGGAATGCCTTTAAAGGCTTTTTCTTCTCTCCCAGAGAAGTTGGTTGATGCAGGTTAGCTGCTAATAAAGTGCTTCTACAGCCTTTGCAGAGAAAATCCATTCCATTCTGTTCTCAGAGGGAACAGATGTGTGAAAAATGGCATATTAGGAGCTGTGGTAAAGAAAGTTCTTGATAATTAAATCAGTAAGAAATAGCTCAAATTTCTCCCACTTCAGGTCCTACCTAGTATGCGAAGTGTATCACTCACACACTCAGGCATTCACTGGCTTTTGCTTCTTGACAGCAAATGCCAGTTTTCTATTTCTTGCTCTGACCAGATAAAGTCTTTCAGATAGGTCCTGTTCCAAACTCTTGAGGGCTAACCAGTAATACTAAATTTAAGTTCATAACAATCTTGATGCAGAAATGTGGTTTATTTAAAATGTAAACACATTAATATCCATTATCTTAAGATATACGGCTAATTTGTGTACTACATTCTCTAGAAGGATGGTTTAAAAGATGCATTTTAGAGGATAATCTACAGCATACTTTATCCTCCATAACAGTACTCACGGGAATTTTACATTCCATTCATTTTTCTATTTTATGCTCATGATTTAAGTACTCATGCTAATAATACTAGTACTTCAGCGCTCTACAGCAATATGCACTTGAAAGAGAAACAGAAATATTTGCTTTCAGTGTTTCAGATTCAGCTAAGCATTGCCATTTCTGCATTGCCTCATTATTAAGAACTACAGTTTTGCTGTAGGATTTAGGCAGCTGAGTGGAATACCGTTGAAATATAACAGTTTAGATCCAAAGGAAAACCCTCAAGACTTCATCCAATTAATCTGTTTATAATCCAACTTCAAAATACAACATTTACTTCCAGAACTGTTGCTGTCTTGTCTGAATAAATTGCTACTGGTCTTCTGCCCTGACCTGATGGAGTCCCTCAAGTGATACATCCCTTTGTTTAAGACATTCCATGAGATACAAGTCACTGATGCGTCATGGATGTAGGCAGCAAGACTGGGCTCTGCATCTGTGGGATGGCCACAGGAGCAGAGCTCCCCACCCTACCACTGTCAGCAGCACAGCAAGGAATTTGCCCACCTCAGAATTGCTTTTACATTTCAGGAATACTCAACCATCCTCTTTCCCTCCCTTTTGAGAAACCAGACCTTTGCAGCGTGATACTTCCCTGCTTTTCCACGTTATTACAACAAAGTAAAAAAGAAACAAAGATATTCTGTTAAAATCAAATTTACAGCAATGTTATGTTTCTATAGGAGCCTCTAAACTTACACTGCTGAATATCATGCTCATATTTGTTTAAAATCTGTGTTAACTTTGAACACTCAGAGGAACTTCATTGCAAATGCTACTTTACTCAAACTGAGCCTTCCGATTTGGCATGGCAGTGTCTGTGCACAGATCCTGGTTTCTATGACTGCAGTTTTAATTACTTGCCTCTTTCTAGGAGATGCTTTTGAATTCTCTGGATTGATAGTGAACAACATGGTATGAACACTAAATATATATGTCATCTGAAAGATCACAGTCCCCTGATACACTGGTTTTGGCCACAAAGCTGGAGTAAAAAGTTTCTTCTTGCTCTTTTCATCCCTTTGTCCCATGTATGGCAGTGGAAAAAAAGAGGCAACACACTGTGGTTTGCATATCTGAAAGGGAGAGGTTCAGAGTACAGAGATGATGCCAGGAATGTCCTAGAATAGCTTTTTTTGGAGAAGCATGTGTCCTCAGCTTCATCTGCTTTGAAAACCCAGTGGCACTACAGATGTGCCTTAAGTAACGTGCAATCGGAATTTGTTTTCAGAAAGCCACTGGGAGTGGAAGGAAACAAGAATAGGGATTCTTTTGTTTTTTAAAGTTTGCACATATTCCTTTATTACCACACAGCCGTTCCAGTAAAATTACTTTAAAGGGTGCTCTGCTGCTTATACACTCTTACAAATTACTATCAGTTTTACCTCAGTAACAAATATAAATGGTATGCGTGCAGAGGTCTAACTGTGAAAGACAACATTCAGTTCCTTTTCTGGTTCACTTCACAAAGTGCATTATCACCTAGCTGAAATCAGTGAAATATGTGTCAGTTTGGGCACAAGCACACTTGCTTTGCAAAGACCACATTGCCAAAAGGCCCTGATTACAAAGAGGTTAATCACCCTTGTAACAATACATAGAAGAAGCAACAACTACACTTAGATAACTATACTTAGTATTGGGCCTATCCTTATTTGTGTGAGCAATTTTTAGTTATTCAGTCTTCTTGACCAATTCTAACTGGTATTGTTACCTCCTATGAGACCGCTCAAAAATGTAATGGCCCTTATTTATTTTTGAAGACAAAAATAGAGTTCAAATTGCTAGTTCTGTAAGGTTTTTTATTATTATTTTTAGTTTCGCATTTTCAGTGCCAATTCACATGCCTAAATGCTCAAAACAGAGTGCTGACAGCTCTCGCTTCCTCCGCAGCACAGTACGGTGGGAGACGCATTTCTTCAGAAACAATAAGGTCAATCTGGTTCCTTTTCCGAGCTGCCCAAAGTATAATTTTTGCTAAGATTAATATATGCTTGTGTGCTGGCTGATCTCATGACTGATTGCTAGTTGTTTTGACAGCTGCAGTTGTCATATGGGCTGCCACTGAAGTCAGTAAAAAACCCTTGTCACTAACTTCAGTGTGAGTTGGAGCAGGAACTTCAGAATCTGCGTTTATGAGTTTAAGAAGTCCTTGGAGGCTTCATGGAGCTGAAACTTTTCTAAAGCATGTCTTTTCTCCTTATTCTGACCAGGTTTGTAATGCTGCAAGAGATGTTTCTTTAACCCATAGGCCAACAAAAAAACATCAGCAGACCATCATCCCAGCCTTTGAATTTACTTTAGGTATGGAAATTTGTCCCAACAGGGGATATACCACTCAATAATATTTCGATGATATTTGAACACAAGAACAATGCAGAATTAAATAAATTTTTAGGGCGTCATTAAGAATAACTTTGTAGCTGATTATTTCATATTAGTGTTTTAAGAATTATATAATTATCAATTCATACTATTAAAGTCTTTGTTTAAATGAATAGGTAGTATCAAAACTACAGAAAGTTTTAATTGTTTTTCCTTTTGCAATATCTTTGGGTTTGCTTCTATGGCTGTTCACACTGCATTTTTGAAAGGATGAGGGAAAACATTTAATCAGACAAGTCCGTCACTTCAACCATATTAGCCTAGGATAAACTTTCAGTTATTTCAATTCCATGTAGCACGAATCACATGCTCTGCCTAGTTTGTGTCTCTAGTCACTCCATTACACTAAAAAGATTTTCTGGGCTTGAACTATCAAGCTTTCAGACCAAACTCTTACACTGATGAGCTCAGCTTTCTGTGCCAAAGCATGGCTTCAAAGCATGGCGGAATGGTTTTACAAGTCATTGTTAAAAAAATCTCATTTTCCTCTAATGGCAAAAGCAGTGAAAATCTTAAGAAATTCTACTTTTTTCTTTTTTTTTTGGGGGGGGGGGGTTGGGGGTGTTTGATTTTGTTTTTTTTTTTGTGCAGGAATAATGAACATACGATGCTGTTTGAGACAGTAAAAATAATTGTGTTCTGATCTGATTAAAAGTATCAATTTAGTTCTTATGTTACATGATGCAAAAATTAAAAGACTTCTACAGTAACAACTGAGGAGGGGCAGAATAATATATTTCACTACTTGTATTTATTTATTCACTTTATTTATATTTTTATTCACTTCAATTTATGGTGACTATTTTGCCATTTGTCTACAATAAATTTGCTACTGTTGTGCAAAGAGGGAAGTAGATCCACAGTTGGAGAGAGAATAGCTACGTAATTTTCACAAGCCTCAATTCACCTGGGGTGGAAACATCCATCAACCATATTTTATATAAGAAATATGGATTGATGCTCATAGGCTTGATTTGGGGTGTCTGCAGCTGTACCTCCCTGGCACCACCAGGTACCTTGGTGACATTTTGAGAAAGCATGACTATATTTACCACCAATCCTCAAAAAAGAAAAAAAAAAAGGGGGGGGGGGGCACAAACATGCCAGTTAATTTAAATCTTATTGTCATTACTATATGGCTACGTGCAGCTCAACTACTGAGTGAAACTACAGTGAGAAAAGGGCTGTATCTGACAACATCAGTGGGCTTATCCAGCCTGGATATATGCTTTTTTTATAACAGTTGAATACACAGTGGGTACTATATTAGTAACAGAGACAATCTACTTCGTAAATATGACTTCCTCAAATAAGGAAGATAATTTTTCCCAAATTCAGTATTTTCATGCTGCTACTGCTAAAAGTCTAGTGGAAAACACTAGCCACTGACAGCTCAATAAAATTAAATGTATTATGATTTCTCCACTTCATATTTACTTACTGTAGTAAATGTTGCTGTGTTACTCTTCTAGTACTATATTAATATTACACTAGAATTACTATAATAAATATTTACTTAATATTTACTTTCTGTGATAAACATTAAGTTCACTTGGACCTATCTTAAATGGCAAGGTTATCTTATTAATATTTTTGCAAGTGACAATGTCTGTACCTTGTCTGTATTTCAGATAAAGCACCAAAATGGAACATATGCAAAAGGGGTTATAATATGAGTATTTCTGTCTGCTTTCTAGAAATTAACAAGTTGACAGACAAGTTGATAAATCTGAATTTTGGAAGAAAAATCCTTAGTTTTGTGAAATCTACTACTAGAAAGCATTAGTTTACAATCAAGTGGATTTTTTGATGAAAAAAGTGACTCCAAAATAAAAATGTGAGAGCGTAAAACTGGAACAGAGGTCAGCTGAACATTCTCACTGTAATTTAAACACGAGTAATGTTTGTTTGCATAATTTCTAAATGAAGTCGCAACTGCATATTCACTTGCAGCCAAAGCACAGATGTTACCATTTAATGAGAATACAGTCTTGCTCTAAATCAATGCCTAAGCTGTTCTCCCATAGAGAAATCTGTGTGAGTATTAGAAAGATAACTAATGTCTGTGATGAGATACCCAGAACTAAACTCAATATTCTGAATATTCTCAAGTGTCTGGACCTTCTTGTTTAGTTTTTCTTTTTTTTTTTTTTAAACTCATCTTCTGAAATGAATTGCCTAAATATTTTTGCCCGTTCTATCACAGAAGCTCTACACCCAACAAAGCAGTTGTACATATGAACTGCAAAGCTGGTTTTGCTGCAGTCATAAGCAGCACTGATCATGTTTACTACTTAATAAAAATCCTAACAATAATTATAATACATAATAATCCTGATAATGTTCTTTGCAGAACATCAGCTGTATCCAGAGTATTCTGATAAAATTATATAATGTACTTCATAAAATTTCACTTTTTAAGCTGTCAATCCATAAAACTTTTCTAGTTAGTTAACAAACCACTGCTGATTTTTTTTTTCTTTTTGTTGTATGCTGAGATTTAAAAAGTGCCAGAAAAGTCACGTCCAGGACAACACAAGCTTATATATGAGAATATACCCAAGGACAGCTTGTCAAAGGCTGTCTATATAGATTTTGAAGAACGGAAATTAAGATTCAGCATAAAAATGTAAAGGACTCTATCAATGGGCATGATCACTAAAAAGTCTGGATTCTAAAATTGGGCGCCTTGAGTATTTGCCCGGAATTTAAAATCAGTTCTTTATCTCACAGGCAGGTGGCATTAAACGAAGGTAAAACCAAAGCATCATACTTCCTTTTCAGGTTTTCAGTGTGTGATCTAGTCTTTTTCACTCTCTGAAGTACATTAGAAAAGATATTATGTAACATTAAACATTATGGTTGTGAAAACATAAAGGAATAAACCATTTTCTAAATGCATATGCATTCCTAATTTAGCAGTACTTCTACGGTATAATTTGATGGGCTTACTGCAGCTGGAAAATTATGTAAAGTGAATTGGAATCCAGTGAAAATACCACATTCCTAGCTGTCATTCCCCACTCCTGTTAGCTGGAATAGAGTAGCAGGCTCCAACTGATATGTTAGGGAAAACTACACTTGCAACTCAGAAAAGAGAAATTTTATTTTGAGCTGATTAACCAAAATGCTTCTGTGAGTTAGGATGAGCACTCTACGGAAGAGATGAGTACTGAGACTTCTCTCTTCTCACTGGTTCCCTATCACTGCCTTCATGCTCTCTGGAGCAGTACAAAGCCAAAGAGAACAGTTAGGACTACACTGATATTCACACTTTCCACCTTGTCTTGATACAGATTCTGAAGCTGGCAGTCCTGCTGACAATATGGTGTACAAAATACTCAAAGGTTAGGCCGTATTGCAATAATTCAATATTTACTAAAAGATGGTGAGGTGCAACCTGACTGTACTGATAACTGTTATGCTCCCTGTTGTATCCTGTGAGTACAAGGACCCAAGCACCACTTTAGTCAACCCAGTTAGTAGAAGGAGCAAGCTATAGAGTGAGAAAGATGTTTTCTAGAAACAACTCAGCACCATTGCCTAGACACCTTTTTAGAGTCTTTCAGCTTTTATATTCAATATTAAGAGATTTACAGGCTTATCAGAAGTTTCTCTACTGCTTTCAATGTGTTTGAGATCAGTCCTCAAAAAGGAGAGTATATGCTCCTGAAGACAGTCTGCTCTGATGATATTCTTCCAGCCTCAATCTGTGAGTATTATTTGATCCTAGTACTGTACTCAGCGTTGACTTCCCAAACTGCTGGCTTCCCACTGCAAACTGCCAGAGCATCTGAGCATGGGAAAACATTTACAGCCTGCAGTAATCATTCCTGCTGCTGTACTTGCTGATAAGTGCTCAGCCATAAAAAGTGAAATTATTATAGAATCACATAATCATAGAATCATTTAGGTGGGGAAAAACCTTTAAGACCATCAAGTCCAATCATTAACCTAACACTGCCAAGTCCACCACTAAACCATGCCCCTAAATGTCACAGATACATGTACTTTAAATGCCTCCAGTGATGGTAACCCACCTACTCCTTGAGCTGCTTTATTTTGAGACTCTTTATTTTGTGAGGTGTGAAGGCAGCTGGTCAAAACAGGAAGACTGAAAGGACAGAAGTATGAAAACATGACTGCTACATTCTAGTAAAAATTCTATGTTTGCAGCATTTGCTGAATTATGCATTAAAGAAGATACTGGTGTTTCTAGTTCAATGATTTAGAGATGTGGAATTCAGCAGAACCGATCCATCTGAAAGAAATGGTGGTTTCCCATCTAATAAATTATCTTTGTAATGACATGAGACATAGCAGAGCAAAATATTTGCAATGATAGTGCTAGCACACACACACACACAAAATCTATTTACGTCATTGTGATAATAACTAAGTTGAAGCTTGGTTTTTATTAAGATAGCTATAGTAAAGCTATATTTAGAACTCCAGGAACAATAATTCAAACTCATTATCTCACCACTGTACACCAAAAGGTACAATTTTTCTGCTTGCTCTATCCGCCAAGATAATTGTATAATATCCACTATGTTCTGAAATGTATTCCTTTCATAAATCCACATTTCACAGCATGATCTGTCCTTCCACCTAAGAACATTTCTGAAAATCTTCCTGGATACAAAGGGAATGTATTTGCAGCTGTTACAAAAACAGCAGCCTTGCCAAACTGTTAGGGGACAAGGCTGTTTGTTCCCTTTGGACCATTTCAGAAGAAAAGAACACATGTCGTGCTGCTACAAAGTGCTCAACCTGCTGAACGGCACTCATGCAATTTGCTAACAATAAATGAACAAGGAACATATTTGCAGGGCTTATTAGGATCAGTACTATACAGAGCTGTGAGACTACTGAGAGCCAGGTACTCCCACTCGCTGTGCAATTCTAATGAAGGCACTAGACAAGTAATCAGCTTCGCCATAGCATCAACTTGTCTTAATTACTGCTGAATGGCATGTGATTATTGCTGAAACTCTCATACCCTGGAAGATCTGGGCTCATTAGAAGTAGAAACCTTTCTTTCCAAACACACATGTGCACACACAGACACAGAATTCATGTATCAAAGTTGAACACTCCCTCTTCGGACATACTGGCACCAAGACTCCTTGGGCAACCTTCATTTGGACCCTTTGTGTCTGCATCATGTCACTGGAATTAATTTTATAGTCATGTAATCATGTACTCTTTGAATTCTGACGAGATCCCCATGTTTTCAGCCCACACTAGAGACAACGATCATATAGTAAACAGCTATTTAGTATTTTGTGTTGTTTTCACTGTGTGGCTCATGTCTTACAAAAAAACACTACCCTCATTCTAGTTCAGTAGTACTATCAATGGCTGATTGTGTGTTGCTTATCATGGTGATGTCACAAATATTAATAAAACTATTTCATAGCATGCTGATGAGATACATTCATTCCCATTTTATGGATACAACTGAGCAAGGTAGGAAATCTGTATTAACTGAACCTTCTTACACTAGCCAGTCAATTATTGTTTCCAACCAACTGGCACAAAATGAGTCTAAAACTTCATTAAAGCTCTTTGGTATGACCACAGTAAGAGAGGCACACCTGGCTCTTGTGCCTATTCTGGCAAATTAAGCAAGCCCTGGAAAGCTTCTGGCACTAAAGGCAGTTGGCACAGAAAGAATGCATCCTTACCAGTAAAGCCCTCCTGCCTCTAGCATGGCCCTGGCTGTGGGAATGGTCTCTGAACCATTTTAGCAGCAAACCATGCCAGCATGCTTTTGGGAAGGGTGCTGGCTGGACAACATCAGCTCTGGGCAGAGAAGGTTTTAACAGTTTGCTAGCACAGGCATTTCTGCCCACTGCCCGGTAATGCTCCCAGGCCCACAATAAGTATAGGTTTCATCAGCAAAATCATCTTCTTGCCTTTTTTCTCCTCTTCTTACAGGCACTTAAAAGTACTTGCAGGAGATAGCGTGCTATACAGAAACCATATAATTTTGCTTATCATTTTTACTGGTGTTGTCTTTACGCACATCTATGAAAATAAAACACTATAGAACTGAAATACCCATTGTACAGCACTTCAAGGTAATAATGGGAGATATCAGCTATATTTAAATGGTTTGTCACTAACACATTTTATGGTCTGGATAAGAGCAATTATTAACGCAAAAATTTAAAATGGATTACTACACCAAGCAGAAGATAAACCCGAGGCACAAAATACAGATTTATTCACTTCCATATTCCTTAAAAAAAAAAGGATTGCATGAAGCATTTCCCATTTGTAACAGCTACATTTATCACAACATCAGAGTGATGGGCTAAGGGGAATCAGAATAACAAAACAGTTAGTGTTCGAAAGGACCTTAAGATCATCCAGCTCCAACCTCCCTGCCATGACATCTCACACTAAATCATGTCATTCAAGGATCTGTCCAACCTGGCCTTGAACACCGCCAGAGATGGAGCATTCACAGCTTCCCTGGGCAACCCATTCCAGTGCCTCACC
>JANRGW010019626.1:0-80120 GCA_024733675.1 Psilopsiagon aymara | reverse complement strand
GTTGGGGTGGGTGGTCTTGCAGTTTGGGGTGGAAGCGATGGCGCTCTCAGGCCGATTCCCCGACCAAGCTGTCCCTTCGGGGCCGTGGGGACCCCGAAAAGAGCCTCCCACAGCCTCCCCGCAGCGCCGTGGGCGGAGGGAGGAGGGACGCGCGCCGCCCCGCGCAGCGCTGGCCCAGCACCCGCCCCCCGCCGGGCCTGGAGGTGCACAAACTGAAAGTGGAACAAACAGCAAAGCCGCCCCGAACCCACCCGAGGGGCACGGCGGCGGCGGGGCAGCAGCGGCTTGTGAGTACCGCCGTGAGTACCGCGGCTGGAGCCCCGGGGGAGGATGCGAGGCCCGCGGGCGCGGAGCGGGACGGGATGAGCCTCAGGGGGCGATGGGGAGGGGGATCCAGCCCCGCTGGTTGCTGGAGGGATGCAGCTGGGCAGGGATGGAGAGAGACGGCAGGAAGAGCTGGTAGGAAGTTTGGAAGGATTTGCAGGGAGAGCTGGTGCCTCCGCAGGACACTCGGAGGGGGCGAGTTGCCCTCCTCCACTCAAGTCCTAGGGGCCCCCGCTTGGCCTGGCCGAGGTGGGAGGGAGCTGGAAGGTCATTTGCCAGCAGACTGGAGGCAGCACAAAGCCTTGTGTGGTCCGCTGACAACGCGGACCGCTCAGCTCCGCGGGGTCAAAGTACCGAGTGATGGGCGCTGCAAACCCAGGAATGAGGGCGCCCCCAGTTGCAGTACCTTGGGGTAACTGGTGCAGCGCACGCATGGTGTGGGCAGCTCCCCCTCTAAAAGAATACCTTAAAATGGGATAAATGGAATGCTTACGACTTTTTTTTTTTTTACAGGGCAGGGTGTAGGGGAGCATTCAGTGGTTCATCAAAGTTGTACTTTTTGCCAGTGCACTGGGTGATTTGTGATATTAAAGATACTGTTCTGTTTCAAAGTGTGCCTTGAGTAGATTTTCACTAAACACAGAATTCAGCCCCTTCGCCTCCTGGTGCTCCCTTTTGGTTATAATGCAGGAGGCACAGAAGATGCAGGGGCTTTACAAGATACCCTACCTACTTTAGAAGCACTCAGCTGGCAGCTGTGCATTTTTATGCACACAAAGCCTTCGAAAGCAGCTGTCCCTTGCAGAGCAGAACCCTCACAGCATAGTTTCCTATGAGAATGGATGTTCATAATTCCCACAGTTTCCTGTGGGAATGGATGACCTCATGTTGCAGTGAAAGCAGAAACAGGATCATTTTGTTGTCTGTAGCTGCCAGCTCCACAGAAGTAGTAGTAGGGCAGGCAGTATTTTTGGGATCCACCCCTCCTTGTCAGGTTTTTTGAATTTTGGGAGTGGGATTATGGTGGGGGGAAAGTAGCACGTGTATGTACGTGGAGACTGTATGATCACATGCACCTTCTTTCCTTAGAAAAGAAGCCTAAACCAGAGGCACATCTCCGAAAGAGGTGAGCTTTAAAATAGCAATTCATTAAATATTTTTTATGTGTGTGTTTCTGCTTTCTGAGCTTTCAGAGTACCCGCACTTCAAACTTGACTGCTCTGAGTTGAGAGATAAAGCCTTACCTTCCTCACAGACTTTTTCTTTCTTTTTTAAAGATGATGCCGCAATTTGCCCTTACTCCTTTTGTCAGGAATTGGGATTTTCACACAGTAGCATCCATCATGCAGCAAAACTGTAGGGCTCTGTGAAAGGTCAAAAAATGCTGGGGAGAAGGAAGAGTTATTTGAAGAGAGGTAGACCAGCACAGATGTAGATTACAGGGGAAGAGGAACTTGTTAAGTTTAAATACTTCTAGGTATGGAGAGAGTTTGTGTGTATGCTGTAGAGTTTCTTTCCCTATGCATTGGGCTAGATACACTGATGAACATAATCATAGGATGGTTTGGATTGGAAGTGACCTGAAAGATCATCTGGTTCCAAACCCTTGCCATGGGACACCTGACACTAGACCAGGCTTCTCAAAGCCCCATTCAGCCTGGCCTTGAACACTGCCTGGGATGAGTGTAAGTGCAGAAGGCTGCAGTATAGTGAGTTCTAAGACAGAATAGATGTGTGCCTCCTCAAGGGGCATTTTCAGGTCTTGCCCAGTGAAGGAAAGTATTTCATTGCTCACTATTTTGTGAGCCCCATGAAAACCAGCACAGTTTGCCATATAAAACTGAGGAAAATGGCTACCTTCCCATCAGCATCTCTTTACACTGACTGCAAGGATGAGAGGACGTGTGGTTCTGCTTAGAGTGAACACCAAATCCACAATGACCAGAGGGAGGGTAGATGCCTGGGGCTGTGCATGCAAGAGCTGTTTTGTATGGGATGTGTTCAGGATACGTGGGTCAAAATGTGGCTCTGGCATCTTAAGAAAGCTATGGGTAGACATAAGGCAAAGCACTGAGCTTGAGGAGGGGTCTTTGTTAATGTTGTACCCTTTTTCAGCCAGAGTCACTATGAAGAAGAGTAAGGATGGACTGGGCAAGCCCTGCAGAAATGCTTGAAGATAAGCTGGCCTTCCTGATGCCTGGCGCTAACTGTTTTGGCAGACCTGGCAGTGCAGCATGATTAGGATGACAAGGAAGAAACTGTGGGCATCTTGCTTCTGCTTTGCAGCAGCCTTCTTCCTTGTGGTGACACTCCAGGTACAGGGGCAAGGGGGTGAGATCATGCATGAGATCACTCTCAAAGTATGACACAGTTCTGTCAGATGAGAGCACTGAAGGTGACAGGCGTTTTCTGTGCAAACCTGTACTTTAAGAAGAGTGTTTAAAGAAACTGTCAGCAGTGTTGGCCTGGTGATAATAGTTGACATGGTAATAGCTAGAAGTGACATTGCCCAGAGAACACCTTTCTTGCATAGCAGCTTGGATCCTGGAGGAGTTTCTCGGGAGTGCTGTACCATACCATGCCATGTTGCATTGCCTCATTCCTGCACTGCCTCCTCTGTTCATGTGCTTAAACTCATAAGGTAGCTAGGCGAGGCTGGACCCCATGGGACATGGAAACTTCGTGGATGTTTTTTACAGCTGATTTCTGGAAGAAACTTGGTTAGTCTTCCTTGTGCTTTTTTCCAGGGAAAAAGCAGAAGCTGTGTTATTAAATCGTAGGTCATGTTGCCTTACATGGCCACATGAAATAGGTGGGAAATACAGAAATGTATTTCCCACCTCCTCCTTATAAGTTCAAATTAAGGCTTCTGCTGTTCTGACATAACATCCCCTGGATGGTGGTGACTGCAGCCACTGAAATGCATGCACTTTGATGGGCAGAAACTTCACATGCAGACTTAATGCTTGATGCTTAAACTCTGATTTGTCAAGTAGATGTCCTGGCCAATAACAGTGATGTGCTGTGTGTATTTTCCTGAAGGTTGTCACTGAACTGAGCAATTCAGAGAATAAAGTGGCAGTAATCTCCAGTTTACAAAGTAGCCCGCTAAAGCCTGTGGAGAGATATGCTTTTCAGCTCAAGAAGCAGGAACTTCACAGCAGCTTCAAGGCAGAATCTGATGTAAAACACTATCCTGTCCTGCTCTGGTGGTCTCCCCTGACTGGAGAGAAAGGGAGATTGGGTCAGTGCGGAGAGGATGTTTGCTTCTTTACTATCAACAAGACCTACCAGCACAATGAGATGACGAGAGCGTTTCTGTTCTATGGTAAGGACGTGTTTCTTTTTAAATGGGTAAATTCCTTCTTGACCAGTTTTTTTTTTAGAGATTAAAAATTCTAGGTGGCAATCAGTGAGAGCAGGAAGCTTACGCAGCTCGTTGTGCTAAACTTTGCCTAGTGCTGAATGCCGTCAGTAGAGACCCAGAGATGCATGTTCTCTGTAAAAGTACTCTGAAAAGTGACTGCACGTGTCTGTGGTAAGGCTGCTACCTTGTCTTGTGCTGCTTTCCAATCACATGTTTAATGGGTGAAAAGATGATTTCCTGTATTTGTCCAATCATGAAAAGACAGTCTGAGAACAAGCCAGCTTTTTCCAGTCTTCTGGTTTGTCAACCCTAGCACAGATTCTGCAAGGCCTTTGTGGCCCTTGTGCAAGTCTTTTGTCTTAAAATAATGCCCTTGCTGGTAACTGTGCAGCTCCCCTGCATCTTGGGCCAAGAGATTGCTAGCGGACTGTAAATGCAAAGTAGTGCAAAGAACCGATTGAACTGAAGAGGGAGCAGCAGCTAGTGCAGCCTTCTGAGCTGCTCTGGCTCTGCCGTTTCAGGGACTTCCGCTGCATATACTGTAAAGTGAGTCTACCAAAAAAAAAAAAAAAAAGATGTCTCCTTTAAAAATAAGCCGTATTTTGTTAATTTTGTTATTTTTCCTCTCACTGTTGCTTTTCAAAGAAAAAAGTTAATTTTAAGGGGAAAAATAAAACCAAAGCATTTCTGTTGCTGGTAGATTCAGCTCCCTTGTGCAGTAGAGTCAGAGTCCAGAATCTCATTTGCTCAGTCAGGGTACAGGTGAACTGGAAATACCGGAAAGAAGGACCTTAAACTTGGTGGTTAGCAGTGAACCAAAAACTTCTTGTCACTAATGTTCTCAGAACTCCAAGTAGGTCAGCATTGTCAGTTGACAGTACAGTGGTCAAGCATGAGCACAAAGGAATAACAGCAAAGGAATGAGAAGCTGACCCAGATAAAGACAAGGAAAGCTGGGTTTGCATCACATGAAAGCTGTAAAGATTTTTGTCTCTGGCATAAATCTGTTAGTTTTAGCATCAGAAGAACTACTACTGTTCATTTTTAGCAGGCTTGTGGACATGCTTTACTTACTTATTTTTAAAGGACTATTTATACTGTGCAGAAGACTCCTTGTAGTTTTAAGCTATTTTTTTATAGTGATGCTGGCTATAAACTGTATAAAGACAAGTGTCAGAATATGCAAAAATTTTACTTATTTTTAAGCCGTAACAAATGCTCTCACAATGCTAAAACCTGCAGAGACAGAAGTTGTAGGTGGTATTGAAGGTGGTAAAAAATCATTAACACATGCTCAGATACATACCCTTAATGTGCTGAGCTGTGGGCCTGCAAGAAGGTAGATTTTGGTGTTCAGAATTTCCCTCTAAACAGCCTGCTGAGTGAAAACTTGGAAAATCTTAATTTCCATAATGTTGGATCAGGGCATAGTTACATCTTTCAAAGAAACTGCATCAATTTTCTTGTAATATTTGTTCAGTGAGCTAGTCAAGAGAAGAATGATCCAAAGCTTAGAAAAAACATTATGAAAAAATACGAGGTACATATGTTTTCCAGCAGCAGAAACTGCTTTTCTAGGACCACCTTCTTTTCTATAGCTTATCCTGACTTACTGTCCTGGACTGGGAAGCCCCTTTGTGTAGCTGATGACTTTGTCAAATGCCACCATCTCCTATGTGGAACTGAGATGTGCCATCCACTTGCTACATTTTGCCTCTGCTTTTGGGAGGGATTCCCAGCTGCACCTTTTCGGTGCCATCTGTTTTACAGAGTTTTGTTTGTAGTGTGAGCTACCAATGTCAGCATGAGCTGTATCTGGTGCCATGCTGTCGGAGCTGCAGGGGTGTTGTTCCTAAGGGAGGAGGATGTTGAGCTCTTCTGTGCTGGAGCATTGAGGCCTTCAATAGGAATCCTGAGTAAAAGGTGTCTTCTAAGATGCAGAACTTCTCCTGATAGCATCTTTCTCATCTACACTTTGCCACATATATAATATTTCCTGGCTAATAATTAGGAAGTTGAAATTGCTCATAATTGTACTCTTGTTGTACTTTCTTTATCACCTCATAAGCTCCTTCTTTTCCTTCATCTTGTGGGGTAGTGAACATGCTGGTGTTATCTTCCTTTTAATCTTTAAAAGCTTTTTGTCTTCTTGCTGGATTAAGATTGATTATAGAATCATAGAACAGTTAGAGTTGAAAAGGACCTTAAGATCATCTAGTTCCAATCCCCCTGCCACAGGCAGGGACACCTCACACTAAACCATATCACCCAAGGCTATGTCCAGCCTGGCCTTGAACTGCTCCAGCGATGGAGCATTCACAACTTCTCTGGGCAACCCATTCCAGTGCCTCACCACCCTTACACTAAAGAATTTCTTTCTCATATCCAATCTAAACTTCCCCTGTTTAAGTTGGAACCATCATAGAGTCTAGCCATTAACCTAGCACTGCCAAGTCCCTAAGTCCCTAAGGCATCTACACCTTGTTTAAATACCTCCAGGGATGGTGACTCCACCATTTCCTTGGGAAGCCTGTTCCAGTGCTTGACAACCCTTTCAGGGAAGAAATCTTTTCTAATATCCAAAGCTCTGGCACAACTTGAGGCTGTTTCCTCTTGTCCTATTGCCTGTTACTTGGGAGAAGAGACCAACACTGTGGTCATTTGATTGCTTTCTGTATAGAATCATAGAATAGTTGGGGTTGTAAAGGACCTTAAGATCATCTAGTTTCAAACCCTCTGCCATGGGCAGGGATACCTCCCACTAAACCATTATGTGTTATATTAGAATCTTTCATTGTGATGTGCTCTTATCTATAGTGCATTTTTCTTTTAAGTTTCTCTTTGCTTAATTCCTCTTTTAGTAAGTTTTATGTGTTGCATTTCTCTCTTTCTCTCTCTCATCCTTTTCCTTGTCTCATTCTTTCTTGCATTTTCCTTCCCTCTTCCCTGCAATACTACCTTAAAGAAGGAGCACTCTAGTGAGAGTCAGAGCTGAACCACTATGTTTTCATTCCACAGTATTTCATTATTGTCTGTAGGCACTTCTCAGCATCACTTAGAACAAAGTGTTTTCAAAACCAGATTTGCCTTATAAGCTTCTGACCTTTCTGTATCGCTACAGCACATCAAAACCAGAGGCAGTAAATAGCCTTTTTCAGTTAGTGGTACCATTTAGTGTTGAGGGCTTTGGATGACTCTCCAATGGAAAATGGAAGGTCACATATTTAGTGTCCTTAAAAAAACCCACCTGATGCTCTGGAAGAATCTTGCACTATAGGAACTTTTTATGTTACTGGCAGCTAACATCTGTCTATCTTCACTGCAGCAGTGAAGTCTTAACATTTACTTTTCAAAAGGTCATTCTTGGAGTCATCCTGGCAGGCTCATGCAGCCGCAAAGACCACTGGGCACTCTTCCTTCTTTATGTATTAGGTTTTAGACCAAAATTCTATGTTAGACTTTTGCTACCTCCCTCTCTTTTCCTCATCAGTGGTCTGATGTCAAGGGTGGAAAAGAGAGTGAAAAGTTGTGAGTGTGACTGGGCTGATAGAATAGCTTGTCTAAAGAGAAAGGATTTGTGGTGTTTTTGAAGTCAGCTTCACTGTTTCAGTTTGTGTACTTCCCTTCTTGACAGTACCAGTTAAAAGTTTTGTATGTTCAGTGCTTGTACTTAAGTAAAAAACAGATGCCGAAGTAAAAACCAGATACAGTTAAAGGACAATAAGGAGCTATCTTGACAGAGACTCATCAGCTTTGCATTTAATCTGCAATAAGACTGGTCTTATGAGTGTAGTAAAGCAGCACTGAAGGGAGAGCAAAGGTAAAATTCACAATCTAGTTATCTGAATTCAGTTTTTCACAGCCTGGCCTTTGAGCAAAAGCTTCTAGATTTGTCCTAAAGCTTTCAACACAGCTTTCCTAAGTTGTTCTGGAGGGTCCCTGTCCTCACAGGGAGGCACAAGGAGCTGCAGTTGTCTGTTGTCAGAGTTTAGATATGGTTCTTCTTCTACTATTGGCGCTAGTTTAAGGACTCATCTTCTGCCGGGAGCTGCTTCTTTTATGTATCTGGTAGGCAGCTGTGATACATCACCTCTTAATTCTCTCTTTGACAAAATAAATAGATTGGCTTCAAAAGTCTCTATAGTACAATGCTTTTCCAAGACTTGAAGTAATTGCTGTAATTTTTCTCCTTAACTCTTTGCAATATTTTAGCATCCTTTGCATTGTTTTCCTACTAGAACCTAATTAGGCCCTGCAGAAACCAATAGGCGATACCATCTGCCTCCTATTTACAGAACCGGGGGATTATTAAGCATCTTAATAGTCTCGTTTCAGTGCATTTAGATGTGAAATTCCTAATGAGCCTTTGAGATGAGGGGCATTTAAACTTGTATGACCTGGAAGGAAACCATTTCTAATATTGACTACTGATCCCCATTCTCTAGATTCTTCTGGTGCCAAATTATCTGTCATAATACTCTTCTGCCTTTGCCTGAATTGCTCTCTTGCAATACTGCCTTATAATGTAATAAATGTGATTGTTGTAGAGCTGATATTAAATTAAAACTATACTTCTGTGTCATTGTAGTTTGCGCTGCATGATAGATAGGTGCAGACTGTAACACTGTTTGTTTTTGTCTAGGTACCGACTTCAGTATAGACAACCTACCTCTCCCTCGGAAAGACTATCATGATTGGGCTGTTTTCCATGAAGAGTCACCAAAAAACAACTACAAACTCTTCCATGAACTGACCATTACCTTATTCAACCACACTGCAACCTTTAGCCGCCACTCTCATCTACCGCTGACTACTCAGTACCTTGAGAGCATAGAGGTCCTGAAATCACTGAGGTACATGATTCCACTGCAGGTGAAGAACAGCCTGAGGAAGAGGCTTGCACCACTTGTATATGTGCAATCAGATTGCAACCCTCCTTCTGATCGGGACAGTTATGTGCGTGAACTCATGTGTCACATTGAAGTAGACTCTTATGGGGAATGTCTACATAACAGGGACCTTCCTCTGCATCTCAGAGGTCCAACTGCCATGGATGATGGGAACTTCTATAAAATACTGGCACAGTACAAGTTCATTCTTGCTTTTGAAAATGCTATCTGTGAAGATTACATCACTGAAAAACTGTGGCGGCCACTGAAGTTGGGAGTGGTACCAGTGTACTTTGGGTCTCCTAGCATTGTAGACTGGCTTCCTAGTAACAAGAGTGCAATACTGGTATCCAGTTTTTCACATCCTCGGGAGCTGGCCAAGTATATCAAAACACTTGATACAAACGATCAAGAATATGAGTCCTACTTGCAATGGAAACTGAAAGGGGACATTTCCAACCCAAGGCTGCTTACAACGATGAAGGAACGCAAGTGGGGAGTGCAAGATATCACCCAGGACAATTACATTGACACCTTTGAGTGCATGGTGTGTAATAGAGTGTGGGAAAACATCAGAAGGGAAGAAAAGGTATGAACGACTTTGTTGTTGTGTCTCAGACAGGCTTTAAAATGGCACTTTGCTCAGACTTGTCCCAGGAAGTTTGGTTGTCAGATTTCTGGCCAGCCTACAATGAGTGGTAAGACAATGCTATTAGGTTGTACATCCTTATATCAGTACGTGTTGGTGGAATGTATGGGTGCACAGCCAGAGCATGTGTTCCTCATACTGTTGCAGTGCTTTGGTTCATACACATTGACCACTGAGCTGGTGGTCATTTCAGCAGAAGGCTTGAATTGTTCAAGGAGGAGGTATTTATCACACTACAGAAGGTAGTCTAACTTGCTGACTCACTTTATGTGAAGTAAAACATTTAGAAACACATAGCCCAGAGAGGTTGTGGGATCTCTGTGGAGAAGACTCACTCATTACTGCCCTAGGCAATTAGATGTGATTTAACGTGTTTCAAAGATGGAACTTGTAATGGTTTAAACCCAGCTGGCAATTCAGCCATGCAGCTGCTCGCTCACTTCTCCCCTTCCTCCCCCCGCTCCCGGAGGGATGGGGAGGAGAATCGAAAGAATATATCTCCCATGGGTTGAGATAAGAACAGTCAGTAATTAAAATACAACATAAACCACTGCTGCTACCACCAATAATAATAATGATAAGGGAAATAACAAGGGAAGAGAATACAGCTGCTCACCACCCACCAACTGATACCTAGCTGGACCTGAGCAGTGAACTAATCCTTTCGGGTAACTGCCCCCAGTTTATGTACAGGGCATGATGTACTGTGGTATGGAATACCTCTTTGGTCAGTTTGGGTCAGGTGTCCTGTCTCTGCTTCCTCCCGGCTTCCCCTCCTCCCTGGCAGAGCATGAGACTGAGAAAGTCCTTGGTCAGAGTAAACATTACTGGGCAGCAATGGAAAACATTGGTGTTATCAGCGCTGTTTGCAGGCTGAAAGTCGAAAACATGGCACTGCACCAGCTACTAAGAAGGAGAAAAATGACTGCTACTGCTGGACCCAGGACAGAACTGAACTAGATGATTGCTGGAGGAAGTCTCTCCTGACTTAAATACTCTATGAGTGTTTGGGTCTGCATATGCATGAGTACATTCAAACCTGTAGTGACAGCATGCCATTGTTTGTGGCCACATTTGGTGACTAAACACTGAAACATGAATGCTTAAGCCAGATTGTGTGTTTGTGAGAGAGATTGTGTGTGTATTTTAAGATGGAAGTAGAATAAAATGATGAAAATAGAACTTCTTGCCTTAGAATTTCAGTTTGGGTGAGCTGGTGCTGCTCATTTGCAGCCAGACCTGATCTGATTCTCAGGCTGTTGTCAACATGACTGGCCTTGGCCTGGACATTTTGGAAAGAGCTTCGCCAAGTTCACATGGACGTGGCTAGAGCCTGTGGTGAGAGGGAATATGTCACTAGCATGCTTTAATAGCTTACTAACGGCATAGCACTTTCCTTCTCTGTCTGCCAGAGTCCCTTAATAACCCTTTTTATTTCTCCCCATTGCCAGGGATGGCTGCCCCAGAGGTGGAAAGCTCAGGTTAACCATCTGAGCTGCCCCAAACCAGAAGCGTTCTCATTCTCAACCTCAAACCCTGGATGGACTTCTCTCCATGAGATGTGGATACCAAGTTTTGAGCAATCCAAGAAAGAAGCCTGGGCACTGAGGCACCTGATGGAAAGGAACAGGAATTTTACGGCTCAAGAATTTTGGATGCTTGTATTCAAAGAATAAACACAGCAACCTGTAAAAGAGAGTTTGCTTCTCAGAGGAGCCTGTGGAATTTTCTTTTGACTGTCACCTTATCATCAGTAGCCATAGGAAGTACACATGTAAGACTGCGTTTAGTATATTTAGAGCTCAAGGAATACTAAGGAGTGTTAAATACTAGAATCACCCTGCCAGTGATACATGTATACATACATTACATATATATACGTATATACATTTATTATTTAAGTTGTCATTAATTCAGATGTTTTAGTATTAAGGCACAAGTTGTAAAGGTTGTCAAAGCTCAGTTTTAAGCCCACAGCTAATTCCCATGGAGCAGATGGATCTCTCTCCATCTTTAGATACATACCTGTGTTCATGGCCTCAGGAACCATTTTTTCCAGTCCAGGACTCTCCTTGCTGCTCTGATAGCAACAAGCTGGAGAGCTCCTGACACCATTGCAACTGGTACATCTTCTCTGATGCTTTGGAGATAGAGGAAAAAGTTGGGACTCTGTCCCCGGCTAGCTGTTTATTATCAATTTTCCTGGCATCAGCAGATTTAGCAGGGACTTGGCAGGCTTTGTGTCCTGACACTGAGTGCCAATTGAAAGTGCATTAGCGTTTGGCACAAGGAAGCACCATCTGTTAGTGTCCAGAGACAGATTGAATGAAAAACGTGCTGGCTCAGATTTACCCATCATCTGCTAAAAATAAGCAAGGCCCATGAATATATTCACTCCTCAGAAACAGGACTGTCTTGATATGAGTTACCTTCTTGCCCTTCTGATGATAGACTAGTATTGGTATCACATATTAACATGGAATTATCTGCTTGAAGAGGCAGGAATAAAACACTGAAGCTGGAAAGTCTTCAGTATGAACAAGAAGAGGTAGGCAAACAACCACCCTGTTTTAATGCAGAAAACCTCAAATTTGTCTGACAAAGAAAATCCTTGGTAATCATGGTCATCACTTGCCAAGGACACACCTTTGCCTAGGATGCAGACCACTGCAGTTTTCATCCCAAGTTCTTCCAACCTCAGTCTGTGTAGGAGTCAACTTCTAAAGGATCTCCAAAATGGTGTTACCTGTGTGGAGCCTGTTGGGTGAGGGGTGTCATTCATAAACATGCCCATGTATGATGACACAGGCAAATGTAACTACTAATATGGAGTTCTTCACCTTGCTGGAAAGAAAGATTTTCACCTGTCTGATAATTTCCATGCAATTGTTCCTTGTAACAGACTATTTTAAAATTGCTGACAATCGTCTTATTTTGTGAATGGGTACCCATGGGGAAGAATGTGAATAGCATTTACAAGAAATTCAGCTGCAAATTTGCTCACCTTGGAAAAGGTTCCTCACCAGAAATTTCCTTAACAAATAGCTAGTGAATTTTGTATTACTTTTAAATATAGCAAGAGAAAGAGCAGTTTTGTGGCCACAACCCATGCAGTATTGGTCGTTGTTTCTATAAGCATGAACTTGGCTTTGATTAGCAAAGCAGACCCATTGGAATTTCTCACCATTAATGTTTTGCCAGTGTGGCACACAGCATCTGTTGAGTGTGTCTTAAACTCTTTCCCCAGTGGTCTTATAGTACACATGGTAGCTAAGCTCCACAAATGAAGTCCTTCAGGAAAGTGGCATTATCATTGCAAAGGGAACTGCAGAATCCCTACCCGTTGCCATGAACCTTTGTTTCTTTCCCCAGGATGGCACGGAATATTGGCAGCAGAAGGGGATAACTTTTTTTTTGGGTGATGTTTTGCTATCTCTTTTGCCAAGAATCTTAAGCCATGTTGTCTAAAGACCTCAGGAGCTGCACAACTTCAGATCTTTTATTCATTTGTTTCTGTGGTGGAATCTGTCAGATACTGAGCTTCCTGAGCAATCTGGTAGATAGATAGATAGATAGATAGATAGATAGATATTATCCAAACATATGGGGCATATTTATTTCAGTTTATGGTCTTATTTTACTTTGATAGAGTGGGAGGGAAAGAAAGGCTAAAGTAACTGGTTTACAACCTTTGTTTTGGAATTTCAAGTATTCAGCAGCAGGTGCTTTGGAAAAGGTAATATCATCATCCACTGCTATACACAGTAGAAAGATGAGTCCACAGAGCAGTTAGCTGAAGGTGTGCTGTGGTATGAGGTAATTGTCACTCAGCCTTACAAGATCCGCTCACAGTGCATCTTTCCTACAGGATAAGAATTAAGCTCTGGGCCCCCATAGGCTAGTTCAGAACAATCTAAATTTGGCCTCGGTCTTTAATCACACTCCAGAGCCTTTTTTCCTGTTCTGGGTGGAAAGAATTCTTAGTGGACATCACCCTGAGAGACTTATGGCAGGGATTATTGCAGACAAATGAAGTGTAAGACTGAACTTTGTTAATTTTGAATTGATCTCTTTTCTCCCCCTACTGCTCTGAGAAGGAATAAACAGAAGCAGCTGACCAGTCTGTCCAACTCTCCTTTTTAAGCTGATTTGCTAGCTTTCTTGCTGTGTACAGGTCTGTAATTCTAGTCTACAGAGGAGTTCAATTTCTGTGGCAGGATTATGTATATCCTGGGTGGCACAACCCTTTCTTTTTCAGTTTCTTTTTGCCTTTGAAAGGCAACAACAAAACGGTTGAGAAGAACTCTGTATTTCCACTAGGCCTGATACTGGATGAATGAGTGCATGTTTCTCAACCTCTTGCATAGCGGTAATGAACTGTTCTGATTTCCTCTGTTGTGGGATTTAAGACACAAAGTTCTTTGGTCTTGCGTTTATTCCCTTGGTCTTTCAGCTCCCTGGGAGTCATACGTATTACTGGCCTCTGAGCCCACAGCAGTATTTTCATCTGAAATACAATGCCTTGAGATCAGACTGCCCATTCAGAAGATGCCTGCGTTCAGCTCAGAGGTGTCTCTAGGAATCTGCAGCAGTCCTGGTGGGGCTGGGAGGGCCTGGAGTAAGAGGTGACCCTGGGGGTCAGCACAGGGCATGGTCCTTCTTATCCCTCTCTCCAGGGAATATCAGGACTGGGGCAGAGACAAATGAGAGCAGGGATTACTTTTACCCTTCCTACTACACTCTCCTGTCATCTCTACTTCCAGCCTTCAGCTTCCACTAGCTCCCTTGACCTGTGGTACCTGTGTCATTGTGCCTCCTATCCTGCTTGGCATCCACTCACATAAGAAAACAAAACACAAGGGAGTTGCTCTTTCCACTAGGAACATTTGCTCACATTTCTCCAGTTTACTTTTGCTGTGTCAGAGGCCTGAGCCTCCTCTCTGTCCTTGGGGTCTGGCTGCTGATGCTCAAGGCCAGCTCTGACTAGGTGCAGTGATATCTGCAATCAGGCTGCAGGGAGGCAGCTAAAGTGAGAAGCTGAGAGAAGCCTCACCTGCAGCCTTCCGTGTCATACCAAGCTGCTTTTGAGGTCCTGAGTCCCTGTCTGGGCTGTGCAATGCTGTGCCATGCCCATGCCTTGCCCCAGTGCTGACCCTGAGTAATGTTTCGAGACTTCTGTCTCAATCTTGACCTGCTTCATCACTGTGATGCTGCTGGGTGATTGCTGGGCAGTGGTGACCCTGCCCACTGTCAGCGATCCTGCCCTGTGCAGCTGCCCTGTGGTGCAGCATCTCCTCCAGCCCGGTGAGGATGCTGCTCAGTCGGCTCCACTCCCAGTGGATATTTTGTGCTTCAGACAGGGATCTTTCAGAATCTGTTGGTGGTGGAAAAAGTCCCCTCTGAATACCTGGTCCTGACATCACATGGCTTATTCCAGACCAGAATGCAAGCTCAAAATTTCATTCTGAACTCTGGCCACTCAACCTGGTTTTCCGAGATTGATTCTTTTTTTCATAGAATGAGAGAATCACAGAATCAAGTAGGTTGGAAAAGACCAACCAGAACTGAGCACAGGATTCAAGGTGCAGTGTCACCAGTGCGCAGTACAGGGGAATGATCACTGCCCTGGCCCTGCTGTCACACTATTGCTGATACAGGCCAGGATGTCATGGACCTTCTTGGATGTATGGGCACAAGGTGCTCATGTTCAGCCTTCAATCAGCACCCCCAGGGCCTTTTCCACTGAGCAACTTTCCAGCCACTCTTCCCCAAGCCTGGAGCATTGCATATTTGTTTGCTCTCAAAAATCTCCATAACATTGACACTAGTCAACACACTTGCCTTGTTTCATGTCCTTTAGCAGGGCCTGGCAAGGTGGGGGTGTTAACACAGGTGGGAGCAGTTCATATGATATTGCTGTGCTAGGCATACATCAGAGGAACAATGGACTGTTTACCCCAGAAAATGAACAGCAAGCCAATGTCTGGGAAAGTGATGAGAGAAAAGAAATATAAGGAGGACTTTGACTGCATTCATTTACATGCAAGACAAGCCTCAATCCTATGCTGTGGGAGCACAAACATGCATTGTGAGCTTCAGAGGTCATATCGTAGCTTTCCTCCCTCATTCAGCCTTTCAAAGAGAAACAAAGCCAAAAACTTGCTTGTGGCAGGCATTAAAGAAAACTGAGGATCTTGATGCCAATAACACACATTTACAAAGCATGTGGTGCTCTGTTTTGTCAGCAGTGTGGTGTTAGCCTAGTGTGAAATACAGTGAGGGTTGCTGTGTGCTCCTCTAGGTAAGCATGTCACTACTTCATATGTGTGAAGTGAATGGTGTGGATGTTTCATATAGCCGAAATAGTAGAGCTCTATAATGCACAACTCAGTTGAGACTGTTCAAATAACAGACTGAGATTAAAACCTATGTAATTAATGGAAAGAGAGTGCTCATCTGAATTGCCCTTTGTGGGAGTGCTTTCCCCAGCAGGAGGAAGGATGGAAGGCCATATAGTGTGGGGAGGCTTGGACATATGCTGCTGTGTCCTGCTGGCTTACATTTCCCCATAAGTAATTTAAAAGGACTGCTGTTGAACCCTCACTCATGTGCAGACCTTGGTTTTAGTGAGTCTCCTAAACTCAGGGTTAATGAATTAATTATTAAAACCCTACAGCTGTATGCTGATCTCTTAACTCTCTGGCCTTGGAAGCTGATAGGGTGTAGAGACAGCTATTTGCATCTGATCAATTAGATGTCTTGAAAGCAATCTTGTTTAATATCTGTACATATATTCTTCAGGGAAAATCTTGAAGATTGCTAAGACTGCAAATTAAAGCAGGATGAAGAACATTTGTGCAGCTGGTCTTCTTAAGAACAGGGTGTTTGTCTTGAAATATTGTGTGAAGTTGGGACAGCACCAAGGCCATGAAGCCTAATCCGTTTTGCATTCCCAGATCCATTTCAATGCCACACACATGCACAAATTTTTTACCTTCTCCCCTTGCTTCCTTTCACTTCCTTTCACATCCTGGACATGGAGTGAAGTGAGAGTCTGAGAAAAGCGTGGTTGAGAGAGGCAGTACTCTTCTGCCCAGGCACGAGGAAAACACCTAGCATTCTCTAACCTCCAGGGCTTTTGACTTGCCAGTCTGTTAGTCTTCCATGCACAAAAAGCCACGTTAAATGGCAAGAGGCTGCATGTTGCTTTCTTACGGCTTCAGGCAAGGAGCCGCTTTCCTGGGTTCTGGGTGCCCTGGGTATGCCGGTGTGTGGTCCCATGGCTCCCCAGGCTGGCAGGAGTAAGTGGGGCAGTGGGCTCAGAGGACTGAAACATGCTACACACAGCAGGTCTGGGGAAGCCTAAGCAATGCCATCTCTGTTTGGTGGGCTTTTCTGCAGGCTCCAGGGCTGCTTGGCAGCTTCATCAATCTCCTTTTCAACGCTGTGTGTTGTCTGCAGAGAAGCGAGCTCCTTCTGACCCACCAGCATGTGTCTTCTGGATAGTGGTCTGTTTAATGGGCCCTGGGGGGCTCTGGCTGCTGCAGTCCCCAGGGTAGGATCCAAGGCAGCTTAAGGCACAGGAGCAGCAACCTGGAAATGGATGTGACAGTGTATCAGTAACAATCCAACAAGTCTTCAAGACTTTGGAGATAGCTGTATTTCTTTCCCCTTTGCTGTCAGCCTTTCTGACCATTTTGGTGTGCACAATTTGCAGTTTCAGGTATTTCTTTATCATGGCTAGGCCTCTGGATACCTTTTTTAATTTTGGTGGATGAGGAAATGCTCTCGCAGTGTACCCCTTTCCCAGCCATTGTTGTGTTGGGAAAGACACGGTACAAACTGTACAGCAAAATCTGTACTGAGACCAAAAACATTGTCAGTGAGGATTTGGGTCCCCAGGGGGAGTCATGGGCTTGCTATAGATCTGTTATCCCCAGGATCATGTGTACCTTTTGTAACTATGCCACAAAACTCTTACTTGAATAAATTAAACTTTCCATGAAGTGTAAATTATTAATGCACTAAAATGTGCTGCTAACAGTTGTTTGCATTTAAAGCTATTACTCACGGTTCCTGACTGATGCATTTGGTTGCTTGCCATTTTCCCACAGTCAGCAAAAACACATCCTTTCTCTCCACACTGTGTATTTTGTGCAAAAACCGCAGAAACCCAAGAAGATCCATTTTGGGGTGGGAGCAGAATGCACAAAAATGTAGATTCAGACTGTGATCTGAAAAGGCTCCTTCATTGCCTAAAAAGGTTTAATCTTATAATTAAAGAAAAATCCTTTTATTTTCTGTCTGAGAGGTCAGAATTGGGCTGGCCCAACTGTCAAAGCACTCAGCCAAAACATGACCAGGAATCCAGGCAGTAGGCAGTGGCTGCGGTGACAATATCTTGACTGCCAGTGCAGGTTGCTGGGTGCTCAGAGCATGGTGTGACAGAGGGACTGCAGTTTTGGTTTGGCTGAAAAGCCTTGCTCCATCTTCAAATGTGATTGCAGGACAGCTTTGCCAGTACCGTTGTCACTGGGGTAGAGCTTCTGTCCATGCTTAGTACTGCTTCTTGCTCACTGGGCCCCACTCTTTCAAAACAGGAAACAAATGCTTGAAATATCACCTGGGCATCTGGGGCAGGTCCGAACAAAAGGGAGACTCCCACCCCTTGCTATGGCGCCCTGTCATTGATCTTGCTCCCTGCTCCTCTGCAGACGCCTGCAGAAGGCCAGCCTGTCCAAAAGGGTGCTTCTGGTGGGATGGGGTAGTCATGGGATGGGATGGTCACTCACTGGAGAAAATGGGAAAGAAGACAAAAACTTAATTTTAGGTGAGGTTGGAGAGGCACAGATTGTATGGGTGGAGGACCTAGCCCCAGGCCCTGAGGGACACTGATTGTCACTGCAGGTGACCCATGGCATGCAGCATTAAGACTTACTCTTGTTTTGTCAGGGTCAGCCTGCCCCAGAAAGGGAAGAGTGCCCCAGGACAGGCAGAGCAGCTCTGTGTTCTGGCTCCTCCTGGCAGGGATGTTTCCCAAGGGCAGCCTCACTGCCATGGCTGTCAGTGGTGCTTAGGAAGGAAATTGGTATTGCTTTTCAGGCTTGTTTGGTAGAGGTGGAGAAGTTAATGGCCAAGAGGTGTGAAGGTTGAGCTAAGCTTGCTGATTATACCCCCGAAAATCCCTGGAAGACAATCTTGAGCTGTTCTTAATGTGAGACATGCTGGATTAGATGTGCTGATATGAATTTGTCTTCTTGGGGGGAAACCAGGGTGTGCTGCTCCGGTGCATATGGCATTAGGAAGAGGTAATCCTTGGCCATGACTGACACCCCATGACACGGTCTGGTGTGCCAAGTCCTGGCATGAGGGATATCCCACTACTGTGTAGCGGCCTAAATGTGAGGTTTCCACAGAGCTGGAGTCATGCAGGTAAAGGCAATGATCTGTACTGACAAAAGTGTAGTTTGACTGCAGTTAGGATTATCCTTGCTCATGCTTGCACAGCACGCCTGGTAGCACTGGAAGAAAAGATCTCCTGCATCCTGCACAAGGAGGTCAGTGACAGTTATCGAGATAGAAAATGCTGTTAAATACATCACCTAAACCAAAGTTTAGAGTGTGAAGGTGACAAACAGATGCAGGCACTCTTGGACAAGAACTCACCTTTTTTTAGGCCTTCCTAGCTCAGAGATGGTGGAAGGTAATGCCCACAGAGCATGCTATTATTACTGGTGTTTTAAGAATGCATTTTTAAAGAAAAAGGATCAGTCTTTCCCCTTTGCCAGAGGAAGGACTGTCAAAACTCTTCAGCTGTGGTGGAGATTGCTGCCATGACATCCCTGCACTGAGCGGGAGGCTGTATACACACACACACACACACATACACACACACACATATATATATATATATATATATATATACTGTCCCCACCTTTGTATGTAGCCATGTTCCTTTGTTCACACAAACACCAAACCCACTTGTGCAGCGGTGACCCAGGTCGCACTATCTGTGGTAGGATTGCTAATCAAAACTAACCTCAGCTACATCGACAGCACAGGGACATTTATCCAGTAGCCTGCCAGCAGAGAAGGAAGCATGGAGGAAACATGGACCACTGAATCCTAGATCCTGGATCCTGCTAGGACATTGCAGAGGAGCTGGGGGACTGAAAGACCTGACCCACTTAGCCCCCACCTCAAACCCATCAAGCCAGGGCCGTGCCTCACAGGGTCTCAGATACTTGGCCTCTTTCTTGCTTCAGGCAGGAACACTGCTTGGTGAAAGCTTTGATTTTCCCTCTGGCACCCCAGGTCCTGAGTTCTGGATAGGTCCAAGCACTATGCTACAGCCCGTAGTGATGAGATGGAGCAAGTGCCTCACACAGGCGGCTGGCTTCCGCCCTGCTGCATGTGGGAACAGATACATCACCTGACATGTGACAGACTGTCCTCAGAGGGGAGCGTGGGATCTGCCCTGGCGTGGGCTGGATGGCACTGTAAGCGTTCAGAGTGGATGAGCGGAGGTAGCCTAATTTTGGGAGGTATGAGGTCTGTCCTTTGGTCTGCCACAGGTAGCAGGGGTGACAGTGGGTACCGAAAATACTGTTCAATGCTCCCCACAGCAGCAGGACTGCCTGTGAAGTTGTCCAAGATACTCGTTAACAGACGGGACAACATAACCTTGAGAGATGACAGGACTGACTCAGCCTTGTGGATGCATTTCAGGGTCAATACATCCTGTGTCGATTAGCCTGAACTCACATCCATGATGCCTCAGCAACCGCATCCATGATGCCTCAGCAACCGATATCAATATTTAACCCCTGCTCACCCCACAGTCTTCCCGGGCAGCGCAACTCATACCGGCAAACCCCCCGGGTGAGCCCAGGTGCCGCGCCGCTCCAGGGGCGGAGCGGGTGCAATCTCCCGTATGGCCACCAGGTGGCAGTGCAAGGCCAGGCACCGCCGCGGCGCTGATGCTTTTCGGGGACTCAGCACTGGTGAGGCTGCGCCTCAAATCCTGTGTTCAGCTCTGGGCCCCTCACTGCAAGAGGGACATTGAGGTGCTGGAGCGGGTCTGGAGAAGGGCAACGAGGCTGGTGAAGGGTCTGGAATACAAGTGTGATCAGGAAGAGCTGAGGGACCTGGGGGTGTTGACTCTGGAGAAGAGAAGGCTCAGGGGGGACCTTATCACTCTCTACAGCTACCTGAAAGGAGGTTGTAGTGAGGTGCGGGTCGGTCTCTTCTTGCGAGTACCAAGCGATAGGACAAGAGGTAATGGCCCCAAGCTGCACCAGGGGAGGTTTAGGTTTGAATACTAGAACAGTTTCTTCACGGAGAGGGTGCTCAGGCATTAGAACAACCTGCCCGGGGAAGTGGTGGAATCACTGTCCCTGGATGTGTTCAAAAACCACAGTGACATGGTTTAGTGATGTCCTTGGCAGTCCTCAGGTAATGGTTGGACTTGATGACCTTAAAGTTCTTTTCCAGCCGACTTGATTCTATGATTCCTCTGTGGAGTCGGTCACATTGGTACCTCACATTCCCCTGGAAAAGGGCAAACCTCCCCTAAAGCAAGGTATGAGCTCTGCATCTCATTCGTCTGTAAACAGAGAGGAAATAGGTCTCATTTCAGCAGGAAAGTTGAAATATGTGGACCTTCATACTAGAAACAGCTCACAATGTGATCATTTGTGCTTCTGCCCTGTCAGACCAGGGAATCCTTTATGCTTCCTTGCATGAAACGTAAGTATTCTCGAATATGCTGTGAAGGAGTGCCCAAAGCTCTGTTTAGTTTCCCATGATATGTAGTCATGGTAATGACATCCCCAAATACTTACGAGGGTAAGAAGTGGCTTAAGTGTTCAGACTTCTGGGCTGAAGGGGCTGAACTTCAGCGGTACTCCATTGGCCAGCAGCCTGGGCAAATGAGGGTTTAAGTGAGTGTCTGAGTGAGCGAGTGGCTTTTAGTGTGATGCATTTGTGAACTGCTCTCTTTTCAAGATCCTCTTTGTACAGCAAAGGAGGAAATTGCCATTGTATCAGTCACAATCCAACAGACTTTGAGAAACCTTAAATTGTCAGCGCATGAACCATGCAATGGTCTATTTGCAAATTCTCTCCAAACTGTGTTGCAATTATTCTTACAGAAGAAACATCTCCCATGGAGTTGACCACAGTCAGGACTTTTATAGCATGAGCCTTACATTGTGGGTACCTGTGGTGCATCCTGGCAACACAGCCAGACTTAACACCAATCTTTAGACTTGGTTGAGAAGACAGTTTTCCCTTCAGGATGGATTTGTGGAGAGATGCTGATGTTCACTCTGCTCTGTACAATGGAGCATGAGCTGCTTTTAGGGTTATCTGAAGCTACTGTTTCTTCTAGATTCAAGGCACTGGCTTGTGACTGAATAAGTGGACCTTATGTCCTATAGGCTGAGCTAGGAAGCCTCCTGGGGCATGTGGAGGATACACAGCATAGGCAACCTGCTATTCTGTCTGTGATGCACATCTGCTGTGCATTGCCTGACACAACAGAGGACTGAACAGAGCTGGTGGTACCCACAATCCTATGAATGTGGTCTGCTTCTTATCATCCTAAATAACATTGTGCTCCAAGAAATATCAACTAATGGTAATATTCACTTTCAGTTCACTGAAGGTTCTTTGGGATGCCTGTACAATAAACTAACTGCAAAATGACAACTTCAGTGTCAGCAGGAAAATACAAGAGGAGGCAAGAGAAAATGTCAAATCCATACAACCCATTGTGAGTTACTGTATTTACAAACATTGGATAACTCCTGAGAAGCAGTTATCTGCAGTTTATTGGTCAGTTTAATAACACTACACCAGTAGTTTTACTGATAATGCTATAGTACTAAATGAACATGAATCAGTATATTGATACTACAGTTTATTTACACAGATGGAGAAACTGGATGTTGTTTTATAAGCATTTAATGTTAGGTGACCTGTGTTTTTTATAAGAAGAATGCACAGGTAGTTATTAATGTTATGATACTCATACTGATATACTGCCTAGGATCAAACTTCAATGTGATTGATCCTTGTACTCGTTTCTGAAGTTTAGTTTGCAGTTAAAGTACTTCCTATAGCAGCAGATAGGATAGAGAAGTTGAATTAGTAAGGTCTGGCCCATCTGCCCTCATCTCAGCAGGGAGGAATAGTCTAATTTTTGCCTGGTGTCCTGAGTGTTGACAAAACCCCCAGTTTTGCCTTCCCACACCCAGCTCAGTCATTGGGTGCTGGGGCTGATCCTCTGTCACTGTCACCTGTGCAGTTCTCCCTGGCAATCCTCCTTCTGCCTACCTGGAATGTCAACACTGCAACATTTCGTGTGACAAAAATGCTTGCTCTGTATTTTGTTGCTTAGAAGCAGTAAAACCCAGTGTATTGGACCCTCAGCAAAAAAAGGAAAACACCAGAAGTTGTGTGACAAAATACAGCTAACAAATGGACAACTGGAGGTTACTAAAGGAAAAAGTGTTGTAGTAAAAACTGACAGAGTTTGTCTTCTTGTCTGGCTCCTGAAAAACATTCATAAAGTTATTCAAAAGAATTTCCAAAGGTGACTGAAACATGCCTAACGGTGTCTGGGAACACCATCTCAGAAGAACACTGTGCTAGAATAAACCAAGGCCAGTGGCCGGGAAGAAATCTCTGCAATGGCCCCTCATGGACTGGGGCCGTATTAGCACGAGGGACCTGCTGGGTAACACCGGGAGGGAGAAGGCTGCAGGGGAACCTTCCCCCACAAGTCTCAGGGTTGGCTTGGGCAGACATATTGGGTCTTGTTGGGTCTGAGCTCCACAAAACAGCAACCAGAACAGCAAGACTGAGTGGGAGAGAGACTGCACACGGACACAAAAACTAAAAAGCATAGGCAAAGTATTATCCTTATCTGCATTTTCCTAATATACATATTTATGACATATTCCAGCCAATCTCTGTTCTGCTTGCCATGATTTTAACTGCAGGTGACATTCCTTATGGCAAAGAAGATGGGTATCTGTGATAAAAGCAGAATCAATGAAGAAAATTGAATTAGATGGAAAAAAAGGGGGATGGGGGAGCAGGATTAAACTTCTTTATTTTTTCTTCCCTCCAGAAGACCAGTGATGACTGATAGCTAAGCCTTTCTGACTGAGAATTTAGATGTGTCAGTTTAACAAGGAGAGTTCTGACAAGAGGGGAAATTAATTTATCATGATGATTTAAAACATCATGTTTAATCATGGTTTAAATAAAAAAGCAGTGAGCTTCAATGTAAATTATTGCTTACATTTCGCTCTATGTGGGATTTCAGCTATTTTTTCTCCTCAAAGAAAGTCTGATTCTCATTTGCTGATAAAATCTAACATATCTTTTGAATGAGCTGGGGATACACTCAGGACCCACAGCTATTCTTCACTCAGTTGCAAGGTTTAACATGCTTATTCAGACTAATAATTTTTACTTTCTTTGTGATGCTGGAGGCTGATGAAGACCCATTTGCTTTCCCTAGTTAATGGTTGTTTCTTGCAGTGTTGGTTTAACAGCTTCTAGAAGAAAACTATTATTCAGCTAGCCTCCAAACAACATTGCAGCTGAGTTTGTGGTGTGTGGAGAGAGGTATCTCATTTTCTTCTGTTTTCCTTTGTAACTACACTGAAGTATGATATGCATAGGAGAAGGTTAATCAAAACATGTCTAACATTTAAAACGAAGTGATTTATTAAACAAAAGTAATAGAATCTTTAGCCTTAGATATGTATTTAGCTCCTGATCATGATAACCTTTAAGATTTTTAACAGTAGTAAATCTCATTTTACGTTTTGTTTATATTCATAGATTAGAAGAGGAAAATTAAACTTATCTGCCCTTCCTTTTACCTTCCAGTTCTCTGCACTGAACAGCCAAATAAGTGCTCCAGAGTGAGGAAGATACTCTCTCTGCACCTTTGGAAGTGACTGCTCTCCTAATCTGACTTCAGCTTTTCAAAATACCCTCTTCCCCAGGGCTCAGGAAAGGATTTCCACTGAGTCAGGGCTTCCTTTTCCCTTCAAACTGCAGCTATCTTTTTTTTCCCCAAACTATGCTCACCTAATTTGATTTTAAGCAATTTTGAATGCATTTAGTTTTATAAAGAAAACTGACTCATGTTTTCATCTGTATAAATGAAAAAAGGTAAGCAATTTATCTTATACTGCTGGTAAAAAGGGTAGACTGATGTTCCTTTTAACTGAGCTCTGCCAAAGAGGCAGATACATTTTTCCTTTGAGCAGGCGAGAGACCTGAGCAATACGGGCAGCAGATGCCCACCGGCAGCCCTGCTGCCCTCACAGCAGTAAGCAAAGCAGTCTGAGACAGTTTCAGCGGCATGTACCATTGAGGGAGCCCAGCCAGGAGTACCCTGTGTGCCATCACCTCTGATGGCTCTGGGTGAAGCAAGCCTAGTAAAAGGCAAAGCAACAGATACACTGCAATTCATCAAAATCCTGAGGCCATGTGCACTACACTTGCGAGAGCTGCTGCAGGGTGGGTGATTCGCAGAGAAGGCACAGCAGAAGCATGGCAAAGGCAGTAGAGATACTCCTGTAAACCCCGAGCATTTGATGTGCTGGCCACAAGTAACATGCCCTCCTATGCTTTCCTGGCAGAGATTACACCTCCCTGGCTGAAACCTTGAAACGTGAGGTGGTAATGAGTGCCTACCATGGCCTGTTTCTGGGCTGATAGGTGGGGAACTCATAACCTTGCTCAGTACTGCCCCAAGAGTGAGCTGGTGTTATAGCTCCTGCAGTAGTGCGGTTTCCTTTAATTCTGGGGGTTTTACTTCAGTGCAAGTTTCAAGGACATCAAAGTGAATGCAATGAGCTGTTTTCAGCAGCTGAGGATGAGAAAAACAATTTTTGCACTTCTTTTAACAGAAACAAGTACCTCTACTGTAGCTAAGGGTCTTCTGTAGAGCATATGGGAGCTTTTCTCCAGCACCTTGTGGCAGCAGCAATGGCTGGTTTTGAATTTCAGTGGTCATAGTAAAGGAACGTGAGACTGAAACACAGAAAATGTTAAACTATGTGGTACTCAGTGACCTAAATTTTCCCCTTTAAAAGCATGGATTAGCAAACATGAGTTTATTGAAGGGAGAAAAAGGAATGATAGCACAGAAAAAAACAGATACAGTAGAGACCAACCACTGCTTTCCCAGGGTATGCGGATATGTATTTTTAGCATAGCTGATAAACCACCAGATTGCTTCTTTCTCGCTAGTAGCACCTTAGGACTCACTGTCTTCTCAGGCAAGTAAATGCTGGTGCTTGCTCTAGCTGATTTGCACTTGTCTAGCTGTTCCTGCTAGGTGCTTCAGCTCTCCTCTTCTTTTCTGAGGGCTTGTAGCTCTCCAGCTCCACAGTGATCACTGAGTAAGCTTATGCCTTCTGCAAGACCATGTAGAACTACAGGCAGCCCTTCTCCATGCAAAGGGGTCTTTAGCTTCCTAGTGGGAAAACCTGGTTTCAGTTTAGCAAAAGCAAAGGAACAACTAAACTTTCCATCAACAAATTCATAAAAAAACCCCAAACCCAAAGCAGACCAGAAACTAGCATCCCTCCTCCCCCCGCCCCCCGATTTAGATTATTAAGCACAAAAGTCTGTACTCCTTTCCCGTGGCAGTGCCTTAGCAAGGTGGGAGGGTAAGATTGCTCATTTGATTCTGCTGCTGCAGTTGCCTTGCTGCCCTTGGGAAGCCTTTTCCCCTTTTTCTCCAGGATTGTCCCTGCAAGCTCTCCAGAGTCCCCATGTCATTACCTTGCTGTAGGAGTTTGCTGTCTGTAACCCCAGGGTTATGGAGCATGCACAGCTCAGACAATTACCTGGAGATGCAATTTTCTCCTGTAACTTTTTTGAGACTATAAGGAAGAAATCACAGAAATAACAGCAAGTGACAAGCTTGGTATTTTAGTGTTTCATTTTTGTTTAATTACCTCCTTCCAATTTCCATCGTTTTCAAGAGCCTTAAGGGTCCTACCGACACCCTGTGTTCTTTAAGGGAGAGAAGCTGAGCTAAAAGCTCTGCCTCACTGTCTGAGCCCCTTCAGATCACAACTGTTTTAAGGTTTGCTAGCAGTTCTATTATAGTGATCAATGATGTTAAGAGCTACTGAGCAGAAGCTGGTTTTGTGGGAGCCTTCACACAGTGTGAAAAAGCTCAAAATGTCCTTGCAGTTACTGTCACAAACGTCTCGGACAGCTGGCTCAGGGATATGCTTGAAGAAATCAAGGAAATCTGTTGGGAGATGCAAAACTCTGAATGGTGATAGTGTCTGTGAAGCCAGATCTCCATCGACTGGATCAGATCAAGAATTATCAGGAGGCTCCTGGGTACCTAAGCCATCACTAGCACCCATTCATCATGAGATAGAACTCCCTGCATTACTGCAATGGGCCTCACCTGTGAACTGCTGTATCTCTAAGCCATTCTCACCTTGGGAGGTGAACCTTAGTGTCTCAGTGCCAAAACTGGAGTCTGAAGGCTGTGGTGTCTGCTGCAGCACTGTCTGAAATCCCCTGTCTTATGTGAGGCTGAGAAGCCAGGAAAGAAATTCAGATCTTTGAATTGTGGATGAGGAAGGTGATGGTGTGAAGAGGTTTAGGTGGTGAGGACCTGGGACACTTTCAGAGCAGGACTCCATGCAGAAAGGACTGACTATCTATCTTTGTAACAAAGTTTGACTGCTGGCATAGGAAAGGAGAAAGATTGTAGAGGAGTTATGTCAGGTCTGAGCTGGGAAAAAGCACCTTGTTCAGACTGGCATAGCCTATGAGGCATAGCCTATAAGGTGTATTTGACTAATATTTGGCATGTCTAAGTAGGTTCAGTCGAGAAACAGAGAACACAGTCACACAGAAAATTAGGTTGCCTACAATTTGGTTCCTTGGCATGGGCCAGAAGACAGAGCAAGGGTGAAATTTACAAGTGCTGGTCTGCACTGATGTCAGGAACCTTACAAGTGTCTGGCTCATGGCTAATAAGATGTTAACAAGTTCCTATGATGAGATGGCATTCACTGGAAGGCTGAGTGGGAACTCAGGTGTGAACCCAAAGATCTGCTGCCTGAGATGCATAACTTGTCATTGCAAACAGCAAGGGTGTCAGATAGCTGCTGGAGGTGCAAACCAATGGATGACTTACACTCCTGAGAAGATGATAACAGTCTACAGTACAGGCTAAGGTCACAGAGCATGTGGGTAGAATTGTAGGATAGTTAGGATTGGAAAGAACCTTAAGATAATCAAGTTCCAAGCCCCCTGCCATGGCCAGGGACACCTCACACTAAACCACGCCACCCAAGGCTCTGTCCAACCTGGCCTTGAACACGGCCAGGGAAGGAGCATTCATAACTTCCCTGGGCAACCCATTCCAGTGCCTCACCACCCTCACAGTAAAGAACTTCCTCCTTATATCCAATCTAAACTTCCCCTGTTTAAGTTGGAACCCTTGTTCTATTGCTACCCTAATGAAGAGTCCCTCTCTGGTATCCCTATAGGCCCTCTTCAGATACTGAAAGGCTGCTATGAGGTCTCCATGCAGCCTCCTCCACGCTGAGCAGCCCCAACTTTCTCAGCCTCTCTCCATATGGCAGGCGCTATAGCTGCCTGATCATCCTCATGGCCTTCCTCTGGACTTGTTCCAATAGCTCCATGTCCTTTTTATGTTGAGGACACCAGAACTGCACACAATACTCCAAATAAACACAATTATCTTGAGAAATAACCAGTAAGTCTTGCTAAAGCTGCTTACTGCCCTATTTACACTATGGGGCCTAATGAAAGGTCTGCCGGAGGCTGCTGCTAGCACCAGTTTTATTCAGCATGTCCCTGAAAGAGCTGGAAAAGGGTGCTAATAGGGAAATCTTGATGCACACTCATTTTGAGCAGACACTGCTGGTGTCTGTTATCTCCATGAAAGACATGCTAGATGCAGAGAACAAGGAATTAAAATGACTGTGGAGTTGGAGAAGCTATTTTCAAGGGCACTGGAAAAACAGACTTTTTAGTCTGGGATTGGGCTGAAGGGTGTGAGACAGGCACATGCAAAATCAGTTAAGTGGAGAAGGCTTAAAGGGAAACAGTAGCCCGTCAAATCCTGGAACACTGGAACCAAGGGGGCTGGTTTAAAACAGAAAGGAAAGAACCTGCTTCTATACAGAGGGGAAGGGAATCTTTTTTTAACTCACTGGCATAGGATGCTATGGCTGCGGACCTTCTCTGCAGTCTGCAGTTTCTCTGGAGAAGCTCGTGTAAGTGGATGGACTTGTGCCTTCTTCGTGAGCAGCATTTCCTACTGCCACAGCTGGGGGCAGAATACTGGCCAAGGGGACTGCTGTGTATCAGGGGTAGAGCATTTCTTGCCCTCTCTTACCTACGACTGTTCCCTACGGGTCCCACGTATTTCCACAAACATGCTTGCTTCTCTAGGAGGCTTCTTTCAGGAGCCATGTGATAGACAGTGTGAGGTGGGATGGAAAACGATTATGTAGGTCATGTCTATTGGAAAAGGTCCAATATTGGTACTGGTGCTCAGCTGGATGGGGACTGGCCCTGCATCTTTTCCAGCCCCAGGTCAGTGGCAGGCACTGCAGGCATTTATTCATATGGTGTGTGCATCTCGGAACATGTGCCATGAGATGCAGTGATGGAGCAAGGCTTGCAGGGCAGGATAAATGGGCATGCGGTGGCTGGTCCGATTCAGCCCATGAGGCTGAATTGTTTTGATCACAGGGTTAAAAGCTGACCCAAACAAAGGGTCACATTATTAAAAAAGAAAAAATGAAGGGAGGATGAAACAAAACAGAGGAGGAAAGAAAGCGCTGGTCTCAAATATTTGAGATGTCTGCCTCTTAAATTCGGCATCAACTTCCTTTGGTCCCCAAACCAAGCCTGCTCTAATGCTATTTGCAGGTATAGATTGCTGTCTTTTTCATTACTATTATAAAATGATGCATTTGTGGTACAGCTCCAGAGCCCTCTTTGCCCTGGTAAGTGGATTATGCATCCTGGTGCCAGCACTACTTGAGTTATACTTTTAACACTAAAAATAAAAAAGAAATAATAAAATATAAGCCAGGCTTCTAGATTTTTTTCCTCTCTCTTTTTCAAAGATCTAATTAAGGTATCTGTATCGAAACAGGCAGAATGGACCTCACTCCTGCTTTGTTAGCAAAATGTGACAAAAGGCACTTTGCTAAGCATTTGCAATCGCCACTGTTGCCAGCTAAACTTCTGGGAAGTGGTGTCGCTCTTTCTTCTTGCTGCTCAAGTCTGAGCCAAGCTTGAAAAGATGAACATCCCCTCAGCAAGCCAGCTGGCTGCCTCATGTCACCACAGTGTTTTGAGTCTCCCCACCAGCACTGGGTACAAGGAATCATTTCTCAGCTCTGAGGCTGCTAGAATGGAAATAGAGAGTTCTTTGTCCCTCTCCATGGTGCATGTCTGCACCCGCACCTCCAAATGCAGGTGGCACACTCTGTGTTTGCTCGGCAGGCCCACCTTGCTGGCAGTTGTGCTGCTCAGAGATGCCCCAGGAAGTGATGTACTGCTTTCAGAGACTGAGAACAATGCCATCTATTTTGCTTGGTTATGAGCTGGCTCTAGTAACCCTCACCAAGGCTCTTTGAAGGAATGTGTCTCTCCCCATAGGGTTACTCTCACCATTGCCCAGTAGAGAAGAGAACTGGGCAGAGGCTCTTGAGCCTGTTGACAAACACTTTCCTCTACTAGGAACTTACCAGAAGGACAGTAGGTTTTTCTGAGGCCCTTTGTCACTGAGTCTGTTACTTTATTTTCCTTCTTACTATTTGCCTGATTAAGTTCCAAGTTTGTAATTAAATTCTAGCCTTGCAAAGAAGCTGCTTCATTTTATGTAGTATCATCTGGAACGAGACAGCACCTTGGCTGTAACTTCAGGCGCAATCACAAATGCAAATAGTAACAGGAATGTCTGGGTCCACTCTGACAGTATCTGCTCAGCCAGCAGAGGTTGTCCTCAATGAGTAGGGACTGTGAAACCAGCAGGGAAAAAAGCTGATTTGCTTGCTATCCATCTGAAGTTCTGAAAAAATTGATGGCATTATGCTTTAGATTTGCTTGTTTCTCCTCATATTCCTATGATTCTGTCCAGTTTCTAGTCTGTGCCATCACACACATGGCATCCAGTTGGAATCCTCATCTCTACAATAAACTGTGGAATCTCCACCCTCACTTAACACCACTCCCCTCTTTTCACATCGACTGTATGTACTATACTGGCATCACATGCACTAAAGTCTTAGTGAAAATGTTGCTAAACACTAGTGGATCAAGGATGAAAAGGTTTTTCGAGATCGAAAGGGGTGTATAAAAATAACACTAGAAGAGAAAAGCAGGCTCTGCAATGTGCTCTTCCAGTAATGGTGGTTTTAACCTCAAGGAGTAAAATAGAAGGTGGAAACCTGAGCTACAATCAATTTTTCTTTCTTTCTTTCTTTTTTTTTTTTTTTTTAACATTAAAAATGGAAAGAGAATAAAATGCTTGCTAGCTGCTGAGTCAGGACTATAGCACCCAGCATGTGTGGTTCACACTAAAGAGGTAGTACCTGAGAAGAAAGACCGTTCTGTGGGTGCTGCATAAAGACCTGCAGAACTCCTTGGACTGGGAGGAGTTCATCACAATGGTTATGAAGCTTGCCCAGTCAATGCAAAACTGTCTTGACTTCAGATGGTTTTGGATCAGTCCCTATCACTGCACTGAAGGAACTAATCCACTTCCCTTGCTAAATATTAAAAGTGAAATCTGCAAAACAGATAGGACATTCCACTAGTGTTGGTGTGGGACCCATGAGGAGAGGGCATAAGAGAGAGAAAAAAACACGCAGGACAAGGTTTTCAACAGGTAGAAACCTGTGTTGCTTAGTTGAAGTCAATGGAGCCACACTGAACTACACCAGTCAGGCTCTGGTCCATAAAGGATGCAGAGACCCCAAAAACAGTCAACGACCTGTTTGAGTGCCAAACTTTACAGCCACTGCAAAGAGTCTTGGGACCAGAAAATACAGAGCACAAAATGTTTGTGTTGTACTAACAGGCCTGACTTGCTGCTGGAGTGAAATTTTATGCATTGTTCGGGTGACCAGGATGAATGTGGAAGCTTAAAATCAAATGCAACACATTAAAAATCAATCAGAAATAACAAAGGCACAAATATGCAGCCTGAGAAGATGCTGGGATCTAGCCCAGGAAGAATTTGAGAAGGAATTGCCTTTGATTTTAAGAGCTGGGAACCCTCTTTATTTGAGAAGAGTGACATCATTGTCTAGCTATGTCAGTGAGAAAGGTTTTATGTGAAGAAGTATCATTACAACAAAAGCATGGAGTTAGCCACCTTCCCTACAACTGTTAGAAGGACATCGCATCAGCTTGTCTTAGACCAGGAAGCAAGCACACATGGAGAAAAGACAAGTTTGATCTCCCAGGCTTGTTCAGCTCAAGTGTAGGCTGAGCAGTAGGGCTCAGGATCTGTCAGCCAGCTGACTTCCTAAACACAAACAACTCTGTGCAGCAAGGAGCTGAAGCTCACAACTTAGCTCATCACTTAGCTCATGTTTCTCTAGGAACAGGGTGAATATCATATGCTCCTTCTACAAGCAGACAATGGCTGAGATTCAGAGCCAATTAATTTGTGAAGAACCTGGCCACAGGCTCAACCTTTTTCAGAGATTTCTGCTTCTCTTTGGCAGAGTAAATAGTAGGCCAGATACATTTCACTGAACAGACTGAATTTTCATGAATTCACATGTCAGAAAACAGTCACCTCTAAGGTAGCCTGAGGCGTTTGCACAGCAGGACATGATAGCCTGACTCTTCAGGTTTCCTCTGTGTTTCAAGCCACTGACAGTTCTTAATACTGGTTGCTGTTTGATAAGGCTTGTTAGCATCACTGCTACAGCATGCCCCTTTCCCCTTCATTGATCGCAGCTTCTCTGTTGGGTAACTGCCTGCTGGCTTTGCTTTAGTTCTTGTTTGTGAGGACTCAAGGGTGAGCCTTAGATCACTATAATGACCGAAGATAGATTTAGTCAGTACTGGTGGCCACTGGCTGCTTAATGGATTACATTAAAAACTTAAAAGGGGAGTGTGTGAGCATGAAGGTGCAAGAAAGTGGAGGCTGAAAATGTTGGAATCTTGAACTAGTAGCTGGCTTATGGTGTCTTTGTAAGAAAGCTTCTTTCTCCTTTTTGCCTTTCCTCCCCTGAGTATTCAAAACCCACTAACTGCTGTGACAGTAGCTGATATGTCAGTGTTGTTGGTTCTTATTACAGCATATTCACTGGGCTGCCAAGGCAAATGAGCACAGTAAACCAAAGTCATTTGAATGTCTCTGACTTACAACAGCTGATAATCAGTTTTACTAGTTGCAATAAATAACAACTCTGACAACCTGGCTTGGATCCAAAGCGCAGTGCAAAATTTTATGCAAGTTGTTGGGAAGAAATTATTCTGCAGGCTCCAGGCACTCCCCTGGGACACAGAAATTAATGAGCAGCACTTAAGTTTATCACGTTTTAAGGGAAAAATGTCCTCCAGCAGTCCCCAGCTCTTTGTTGTATTGATCTTCAGAGATTGGTGTGGATTTCAAATATGAAGACAAAATTTAGATAGAAAAAAATACAATCAGAGGTCTGACAGAAAATAACTCTTGGCTTTCAGTGCAAGGGTGAGAGGGTACTGAAAAGTAGATGTTTATCTAGATAATTCTACATAATAAAATAAATATACATATCCGTCTATCTAGCTATAGATAAAGCTATTATTGATGATATATATTATACATATTAACTGCAATGTATCTTTCCATTGCAAATACATGGGATGAATATTTGAAACAGAGACACGGCGACCCTTTTTGAAGTCCATGTGGTGAGACTGGGAAATCCTCTAGCCACAAGAATTCCTCGGGGCAGATGACTGCACAAGACTGAAAATTTGCCATTTATACAGAGCAAAAGAACAGCCATTATAAAAGCTACTGCACAGTGGTGGGAGGGAGAGGAAAGGAGGACATGGCACAATAAGAAGGTGGGAGACTGGGCATGGTATGCTCTTGTCTGTCTACTTTCTGTGAGGTGAGTTGCAGATTCAGATATCTTCAGGCAAAAAGGTGATGTGAACATCACCCCTCAGCTCCTTGTTTGATGTGCTAACAGCTAAGCAGCACCCTTAAAGGCATGGGCATATACACATCCAGAGTCAAGAGGATTTGCTGCAAGATGAGATATCTCTATAAGGTGAGACAGCCTTAAGCATGCCTTGGATCATATAGAAATATGTACTTGCTCAAGGCCAAGCACTGCAAGGACTGGACTCAGAAATCTGAGCACGTAGAGGGCTTCAGGTGCTCCTGCCATGTGCTCCTGTCTACCTGGTGCCAGAAGCTGGAGCAACTGGAGAGGAGGAAGGACGTTTCTGAAAATACACCCTGATCTTCAGGGTTAGCACCAGCTAACTCACCACTCTGGTGAGTTCTACTCCTCACCAGAGGCAGCTGTGGGAGCGTATGGTGGTAGGATAAGGCTGATGGAGGGCTTTCAAAGTGTGCTTGTGGCTTTTCATGAGGGCTTAGGCCTTCTCTTGGGAAAGTTATCACTAACTGAGAAGAAGCAATTTTGATGCAGTAAGAAAATGCTGGAATAAAGGCAAACCAGGGAAACTCAGCTTCCTACAACTTAAATCTCAATGGACTTGACACAGCAGAGTACTGAGCTTGTATGATCTGAGAGAGGGATAATTCCTTCTTTGGGATTGCTGTTCTTTGGAGATATGTATCTAAAACAATTACTGTTCTTGGGCTGATGCCTCTGCCTGTAAACTTGGCAGAAACGCATGTCAGCTGAAATTACCACACTGTTAATTCAAGCAAAGGGCACCTTTGCACTCTGCTATTTGTCTCCTTCCTCCTCAGACATTCCCAGTGCTGCCACTGGCACTGCCTTTTACAGTAGGAGGCAGACCACAAATTGTAAGGGTGAAGGCAAATAAATGCCAAGGTCCTGGCGAAGCAGTGGAGACAAAGGAAGAGTGGGAAGTCATAGTCTTGAAAACGCAGGCAAGCCTAGCAGGACAGCTATGCATGGCAAGTGATCTCTATAATGAATGACTGGCTCCTCCCGGGGTGCTGCTTCAGATGTTACCAGCTTACTTCATACCATGCAGAATCACAAGCAGACAGAGGTACGCTTTCCAAAGACACAAGCAAGTTACAGCTAACCTTAGCTGGGATGTTTCACCTCTCCCAGGTGTCTTTAGACCTCCATGTTGTCTCTTCTCAAGTACCTAAGAACAACCCCAGATTTTAGTTCTTTAAGCTCATTAAAATCCATGGCTGACAGGCTGACTCTTTGGGAGGACAATACTCAAACTTGTCCTGGTGTTGTCCTCCATTGATTTCCATCCACCCAATTCAGCTGCCTCCCTGGGGCCTTGCGACTCTGCAAACCAGACTCAGTTGCTGTATGCTGGCCAGAAGGTCAAAGAGCAGGGACAAGCCTACAGGAGAGCCTGAATGGGACCTGGTTATCTAAAACTCTATCTGGGTAGAAAGTGCCTTGTACAGCCTGGATACTATTACAACTATGTCAGTTTTTCCTCTTTAAATTAGCAAGTAATGAAACTGCAATGCAAGCAAAACAAAGAGTGTCAATGGTTAGTGCAAGACCTTGCTCTCCTTTGAGCTGTGCTCAATACAGCTGCTGGTCTGGTTAGCCTCTTTGACAGCCAGCAGGAAGACAACCTTTTCTATATTCTCTTGATAGTATGCTTGCAGAGGACACTGTGAACCACTATGTGAACCACATCTATGCCAACCCTCCTCCCATTTCCTTTCTGGAAAGAGGAAATGGTGTTACCAATCTCTGCCTTTCATCTCAAGACAAAAAAATTGCAGACATTTTGCTGGATGGATTTTGGATGTAGAATTGCTGGATGATTAATGAGAATTTTATAAGAAGCTATCAGCAAAATGCCTATCCTGGCTTTTATTTTCTATTTTTCCTAGTTCTACTCGAGACAGAGTTCTATGACCAAACTTCCACAAGGTGCTGGAGAAAATCCTGTACTGGGAGCTGATAGAAAAGCAATTATTTTAATTGTTCACCCTTGCATGGCTCAGCTGTTTTGTGCGTCTTATGTGCTTTCTATGTCTCCATGTCTGTGAGACTGTTTTTTGTGGTGGGGCTGTGGTGGTTTGACCCTGGCTGCAGGCCAGGTGCCCAGCAAAGCCATTCTATCCTTCCCCTCCTCAACTGGAAAGAGGAGAGAAAATAAACTGAAAACTTATGGGTCAAAATGAGGATGGAGTGGTCGGTCATTCAGCAATTACCTACACAGGCAAACCAGACTCAACTGGGGAAATTTGCTTCTAGCAGCTTCTCACAGAAGCTACCCCTGTAGTTTTCTGCTATGAAAATCTTGCCACACAGACTGAATACAGGGGTACAGCTTTACCTGGCAAGCATATGCCTTTGTGGACACAAAAAAGACTCAAAGACAAAACATAGCAAAGTTGTAACAATTCTCTTTGTTGAGTCCTTGCTTCCCAGGCATTTTGAGGGGTGGAAACTGACTTTGCAGAAAAGGTAACTTCCTTTGAGCATTCCTAAGAGAGAGCCTTTACAATATCCTGCAGCAACAGCCAGCTAATCTCCCTTTTGAACATCCCTCTGACAGCTTAAATATGTTGAGCTTCTTGGGCATCTTATGCATCCTGTAGATCTCAGTTTTGTGAATCTTTTCTCTGCTGTTGAAGCTTTTCTTCAGCCATCTCCTCAGCCCCATTTCCACTGAGATGCTTGTAGGCAATGAAGAGCTAATAATTCAACCATGTTTACTGATAAAATGAACAAAATTTTAGACTTTTTAAGTATCAGGATCCAGTGATTGTACAGGCAGCTATTGCATATTGCGTCATTAAAGATACTAAGTCTTTCAGTTTGCTACATTCACACATTCACTTTTGCCTCCTCTTGACTTCAGTCATGAGCCCATGGCTTGTTTCTTGTTCCTTCTTGATTTTGGGACAGAGCGATCCCACATTTGCAGAAAGAGCAGACAAGGCAGAATGGAGTCCTTTTGGCAAGAAAACAGGACTGAACCTCTGCAAGCTCACCAAAACCCACCTTCTCTTTGTTTGAGCTAAGGACACTGTGGTAAAGTAATGAATATTCTATGAAAAGCAATCAGCTGTGTGGGAGCATCACCTACCAGATTATGAAGAAAGAGGCTCTTTGAGTAAAGATTGTGCTTCTGATACCTGACACTTGTGGAAAGTGTCTCCAGTTTTCAGATGATATAAACTCTGTGGCTTTCATTACAATGTTTCTTAGGATGGGGTTGCAAGTAAATTGACATCTGGCCTGCAACTAGAAGGATGTGTTAAGAAGTTGTCTTCCCTGTACAAAGTACCCAATTAGCTGTAGAGCAATGGAAGTGACTGCTGAGAAAAAGGATCTGCTGAAAACATGAGATACGTCACGTACCTTGAGCAAAAACCACCTTAGTAAGTTGTTATGAATAGTCCTTAAGTGAGCTCAGAGTGGCTAAATGTCTCCACAAACAGAAGGGACTACTGGGTCCATCCCAGTGGTGTCCTTGGTATTAAGCACAGTACTAGGAAGAAGGCTGGAGCACTGGTTAGCATGTAGCAAAGGTGGGAGCTGTAGGTGTGGTGTCAAATCCGCATGACTTTGGCAAGTCAGTGGGACTTTGGTTTTGCTGGGCCACTGCAGAGGCCTTTTCAGCACAGGACACTGAAGAAAAATTATCCAAATTTAACAAAAGGTGTACATTTCCTTTGCAGTAATTGAACTGCTGAGAGCACTGTGCGGGGATTCTCTTTCAGAGTTGAAAAGGTCATAATTCTGTTGAGTTTAATTGATTTAGGGCAAGAATTAAGTTAAATGAGTTAGTGCCCAATTAAACTAAACTGAGGTCATAGGGCTTTAGTGCAGTTTAACAAATCCTTTTCCAAAGTTATGCTGAATTAATTTCCTCAAATGTTCCTGTGCCGACAAAGAACAAATGTTTGTCTGCAAAGGGACATTAATTTGGTTAACTTTATGGGATTAACATAAAGCAAAGAGAGTGATTTGTGGTTCACTCTCCATGTGTGAGCCATTCTCATGCTGGCCTAAATATACTAATTTAATCTAATTTACTCTGGAGCAAGTATTGTTGTGGAGCGGACCATCAGGAGTAGCTCTTCCAGAACAAATCCTTAGAATGGCTTAGAAAGATGCTGAGTGTGGCAGAAAAATCTGTTCCAACCTGCCAGCCCAAATTTAATTTCTTAATGTGTTGAATGACTGTCCTTTGTTACTTTTGCAACTCAAAAAACTCAAGAAACTGATACCTGCTCCTCTGGCCATTACCTCTTCTCTCTCTCTCTTAAAAAAATATGTGCTCAGACTTGAAACAGATAAGAAAAAATGTAAAGCAGTGATTTAAATTCTAGTGCTGTATTAGGAATGCATTTCAGGCTACCTGTGATATATGTAATTGAAAATCTATAAATGCATCAGGCTGATACTGGCTAAATCATAGCCAGATTTATTTCTACTGCTAGTAATCTTTGGCGTGGTCTTGTCCTTTTTCTCTGCTCTCATCTCCCATCCTTTGTGGCAGAAAATTGCTCCCTCCTTTTAATGCAATTACAACATGTGTAGTTTTAATAACACTAATTCTTTAAATTAAAGCCAGAGTAGTAAACTAAACAAACTGAATGACAAATTGCACAGCCAGACAAGACCATGAAGGTGAGGAGAGAAAAATGGACCCATTTGCTTGCTTATGACCAGAGAGACATTTCAGACCAACATCCTTAGAAAATTAAGGTTATGCAGTAATGGTGTGTTTGTTCCAGCAGTCACACCACATTTTAATCTGTTGGCCAGTTCCTGTAGTTTGAAAATGGAGAAGAGATCTCAATAATAACTACATTCTCCCATTAAGGAGAAGGATGGAGAAGTCCTTGCTCATTCTCCAGCTGAGGAGAAGGGTTTTTTTTTAAGCATAACTGAATCCACACAGGGGATACACTGAAAAATGCTCTTTGTTATTTGCATTGCTCAAGGAATGGCCTTTTTTTTTTTTCCCAGGAGCAGGCAATTAGACATACCCAAATTTGTCCTGGTTGTGGGAGAACATAGAAGTATTGTGCCAGTGATGATTTCCAATCAGTCTCCGCATATTTTCTACCAAGGAGGGCATCAGCTCTTTTCCTGGTTCAGTTCACTGCTTCCTCCACTCTGGCAGAAAAGGGATTGGCCAGGATCGAGGAACCAAGGTACTGTGCAGTTGCAGAAATCCTGCATTTTACTCTCTTCAAAGATGAGAATTATTGCCCACCCTTGGCGACTCAAAAGGCAGTGCTGCAGTGGTACTGTGGGGCGGGACAGCAGGGTGGGAGGTCTGCAGCAGCCTGCTGAGGGGAAGGATTCTGTGGAGAGCTGGCAGGGATGTGGAGTGCACATCAGTATTTAGCAATCAATATCCCATGGCAACGAGGTCTGCAGCTTACCCACTCCCAGCTAGGTCATTCACTTAGCTGTAGATACCAGCCTGCCCCTCTGGCCCTCCATGTATCCCCAGAGTGAGCTGCTGAGCATGCTGCACGCTTTGCAAGCTCAGTGCAAAGCACCAGTTGCCTCCAGAAACTGAAGAGTGTGAGCAACAGTGATTTGTATAGCTGTGATATTTCATTCTGGGGCTTTTCTGCCCCTTTTTGGATTTTGCGCAGCTGATGAATTATTTAGCAAACATCTGACTGTCTTAAGAAAACTGCTTTGACTGCATGTGTCCACTAAGATGATCTGGTGACATTCAAGAACAAAAGCAATTTAGAGAGGGAGAAATACCAGAATAGGCTCTTAGTAAGTCTAGGAATATTCACAGTGCAGCCCTTGCATTTAGATCAGAACATTGCACAATGAATAAATTGTGGCTGACATTTGATCAGTGACTCATTGCCCAAGTATTTGGAGAGGAAATATTGATCCCAGTGTGCTGGAAAACCCCAAAAGCTTTGATGAAAAAACTGCCTATTTTAATGTAGCCTTTTGGGGGAAAAAATAAAGAGAAAAAAACCCCTTAAGATCTTTCTGTTATGGCTGCTGGGAGTTTTTTGACATTCATTCTGGATTTTTAGTCCAAGCTTGCAAATATTTTCCTTTTTTTCTTGATTCCTTATTCTTTTTTCTGTAGAAAAGCAAAACTGCCAGACTACAGGGATATTCCCTTTTCTTGGCTGACAGTGGCACTGTTGCTTGAAGTTCACTTGTATGCAAATAGATTTGGAGCTGATGATTGAAAATGCCCTTGAAGTGAAATGTCACTTAAGTATGTAAGAATAATAAAGGAGTGTGAAACCATAGAGATTATAGTAAAAACAATTGTTATGAAAAAGGTATTACATGATTGTCTTTCTGAGAAACTGATGCCTGCCAGAAAGTCAAGGTATCTTTGAAATTAAAAGTTAGTTTTGGACCCTGCCAAATGCCCTTATTTACACTGTCCTCATGCAGATGGGCGCGGTTCTGGACGCACTGTAGTGCTGATAAATCATGATGGGGTTGAGTGGTAAGCCATGTTCCTACTGATGGGAAAGGTCAGATTTTTGTGTCCAAACTCACACATGGGAGACAGGTTAGATATAAGCACCTTGTCACTCTGTTCTGGAGGAGAAAGACCATCTCCCCTCATCCTGCACTATAAGGGAACACAGATGAGGCTCACCTGTTTTCTACCTCCCTCTGAAAAAGTGTGGCAGGAGAAGGCATTTGGGCTGGATGTTGCTGGCATGGATGCCCAGGTACTCATCACACGTGGAGCATTCTGTGGAACTGTGGTCTCCCTGATCAGGTATTGGGTCTCCTCTGGCATGCAGCCCTAGTCTGTGAGCTTCTTCCGTGGTCCAGTTTCTCATTTGCACCTTTCAGTGGAAAGTTCTCATGTTCTGTGTAGGGCTGAGTGAGAGGTCCTAACTGGCTTTTGTATAGCAGCTATTTCCTTTTTGTCTACGTTAGACATACATACCTCTTCGTGTTCATCTCATGCCACAGAGAAGGCTTTTGAACAGATAGCCCTTCAAACCTGGCTTCTGTTGCTATTCTGCTATATATCTGTGATTACAAAGAAGGAAGGTCATCAGAAATCCTTGTGGCTTTGGAAGCAATGAAGCCGTGAATTTAATAATACCTAGACAAAGCTAGTACTGAGCTCATGGAGGAGCAGGTAAGGCAAGTGACATGCTTTATCTTCCTTCAGTCAGGGACTTCAAAACTTTGCACACCACAGGAAATCTCTGTCACTCCATGACTTTGACACGACAACTTTCTGTACCTCTTAGCTGCCTTGAGGGATGCTGCACTGATACGCAGTCTTACAGGATGGACCTTTGGTGTGCACCGTCAAGAACACATCTCCCTTCTCTTATCCAAGTAGTGTTACAAAACCTATATGTTTGTGCAGCTCTTGGAGACAAAACAGCACAGTGATTTCCTTGATTTACAAAGCAAAATCAAAAGTCAGTGAATGAATCACTCAAAATGGGCCCTGAATTAACAAGGTCTTTTCTGGGGAATATGGCTCTGCACTGATCACAAGTGTTTGTGTTTTTTTTTTTTTTTGCCAACAAGTTTTTTTCTATCTGCTATTTTAGTACTTGCAATTATCTTAAAACCACCTCACAGCTGGCAGACCCTTTTTGTTTCATGGCAAGGAAGGGAAATCTTGGAATTTCAGAAGGAGAGATGGGGAATATGAATAGGTTGGAATTACGCAACAGTGCTCTCTGCCAAAAAGTGTCATGGCACTTAATCAGCTAAGAAGTGGTGTGTGCTTTATTGAAGAAATTAATAAAAGAAATTAAATGTCTCTCCTCTCCTAAAAAAGAAAAAGAAGAATGTTTAATTTTAAAACTGAGACTCCAGTGCCCACATCTTATCCAGAAATAGCTTTGAGGTAAATAAAACACATGTTTAGATCAAAGGCCTGTAGTGAGGCAGCAGGTTGCTCCTTTTCTGAGTATTACCTTGCACTTCCTTTGGTGCGCTCTGTAGCAAGTCAGGCCACCAGGGCCAGGCAAGGAACAGCCAGGCTCACTGAGCCTGGCTCAGCAGCAGTCAGACAGTTCTGCAAGCAGCGGCAGCTTTTCACTGCACCATGCCCTCCAAATCCAGACGCAAGCTGGTTGCTGTGAAGAATTTAGCAGGAAGGTGGTGGGGCAGTTTGAATACTTGGCATCAGTTCTGCTTAGGTAGCTAGTCTTCTTGGCTCAAGCATCACCTTCTTTATACATTTCTCTTTTAATGTGGTATTTCAGTTAGACTGCCTTGCTCTCTCTTGATTTCTGTTCTCAAAGTGAGTCGAAGTCTGCCAAGGGCTAATAGCTGCTGTACCCACAGGTGATTCTGTTTCCGGGACACCACAGCAGTGGGGGGGTTGTAGAGGAGTAACTCAAAGTGTGAGATCCAGCCTTGTTCTTTCTCCCCTCTCCCAAGCTGGGCAGTGCAGTAGAGGTTGGTTATAGCCACAGTGCCAAGTATTTTGTCAGCCACAGAGAGCTTTCTGTAGGCTAGGCAGCACCAAGGCGAGGGCAGAGCACAAAGATGCCTCAGTGTGCAGGAGGCATGGGCAGCGCGGGTGCAGTGTTCCAAGTCCCCATCTCCAGGACGTGTAGGAAGACCATGCATGGATATCTTGCTGTGTAGGGAGGTCTGGCTCTTTGCCTAGCAATTGTCTCTACTTTCAGGGAGATGATCATACACCAGGGCAGAAATGCTAAGGCTTGAGCTCATATAGCCCCATGGAAAGGAAGTGCTTTTGTGTGTGGGCAGTGAATTTTCACAGCCGACATCGTTAGGATAAAGGCTTTATGTGATAGTGCATTACCCACCCCACTTCCAGCAGAACAAAGGCTGGCATTTTAGTGGACAACCTTTTTTCCTTGGCTGCTCTTCAATGCTTTTCAGGCTGAGGAACATCATACAGCAAGTTCAGAGTATTGATGGGACACTTAAAAAAATAAATCTTCATGTATCTGAAGGTGAGAAGAAGGGAGCAAACAAGGAGTTAATCTAGAGTAAGTAAGCGCAGCCCAAAGTAGGTCCATCCCAAAACATCCAGCATTAGAACAGACAAAAAGAATGATTTGCCTAAAGAAGTCTGAAGGAAAAACCATTCACTTGGCCAGGACACCATTAGAGTAATTTAATGGAAAATAAGGTCTTCCCATTCACTTGCACACTTTCTTGATATTTATTTTTTCTCTTTCATTTTACTATAATTCAGTCAAAAGTTGTGATGTCCCAAAAAACCCCACATTCTAGGCTAACTGTCCAGTCTTCAGGTCAACCTGTGAATTAGGCGCAGTTTTGGTTAGAATGTAGTCCATACACTATTTTTCTCCAAGGAAGCAAGAATGGTGGTTTTTCTTATATTTTGTTTTGCCTAACCTGAGTTTATTTGGCTTGGTTGACATTTGCAGGGAGCCAGAGTGACCTTTCTGACCTGAAGGATGAATAAACACAAGTAATTTAATGTGAAGCAGTGTGAGTTTCAGTGGGGGTGGTAAAGGTGACAGAGAGTAAAGGTGACAAATGTTCCTCTGCACAGTTGAGAAGAGAGAAAACCTCCAACACAGTCCATTCAGTCATCTGTTTTTTTTGATGAATTGCAGGCTGGAGATGCCCTACAAGTAGGCAGGGATCAGATGTCTTGGCTGGATTAGGCATAAAGCTATAGATGGTTCAAGTGAGACAGAGACTCCTGCCCCACAAAGTGACCAAGTTCTGGGTTCAGAGAAGGAGAAGGAACTAGTAGATGGAACTAGCAGACATGTATCTACAGAGATGAAACTGACAAAATGCAGCTCTAATTAGAAAGAAACATTAATTCAGTAAATGAAATTCTTGTTGACAGTGTTCTGTTATTTCCTGCTGATGGTGCTTATTTATGCAGTAATAGAAATTTATCCCTGTTGTTAATGAAATACAAACAAATTCCTTAAACCCTTTTAAAGTCTTGTCCTTGCTTAGGTGTGGAAATAGTTGGCATCAGAATGTACTCATCTGTGCCTGGGCTACTTTCATGGGAAACCTAATGTGATAAATGAGCCTGCTGGATAAAGGTTAATTGCTATCCTCAGAGTACTAAGATATTATATTGATGAAACCATAGATGAGCAAATCTGGAGTGAGCACAGTACCGCAGAGCTGAACATTTTACAATATTACTCTGTTCTGGCTTTTTTGTTCACTTTCAATTTAAGGAAGAGACATTTTAGACACTTGAAAGATGCAAGAGAATTCTGCAGTAGCTAACAGTCCATGACACAGTGTTGGCCTATGCAATAGCAATTTTAACACAACGGATAAACTTAGCAGCAGTATCTTGCTGTACCTGTGTCACTGCAAACCGACTGCACTAGACCACTAGCTTCACAGTTTCACCATGAGTTAATTCTTCCCCATGTGGTTCAAATAGTAGTATCTTCTCAGTCTTCCAAGTTACTCCTGCATAATGAGGAGATGTTCCCGTGAACGAAGTTTGCTCCAGAAATTCCACTTAGTTTCCACTGTGGGTGTGTCATGCTCACCAGGCTTCATCCTACAATTCTTATTCTATTGCCGCTACAAGTGCTTTAAAATCAGTAAAGGCAATTACAGCTGATCATTCTGCATTTGCTCAGCCTGTGGAGAGTGGTGAAAAAAAGCTTGCTATAACAGCAAAAATCACATCCTGTCTCACAGAGAGAACCCTGTAAGACACATGGCTCTACCAATCTAGGTGACTTGATAAACTTTGATATAGAAATTATTTAATTGCATTCCAAAAGAGATGTTTCTGTGAAACTGTTCCAGTTTCTCACAGTCCAAAATAACTGCCAACACAGTGCTGTTCAGGAAGCACATAGCTATCATAAGGCTGTGAAATCTCCTTCTGAATCTGGGTCATGCAAGATGTAAATGGTGGTTGAGAGCCCAAATGTGGAGAATACCCAGGGAAGAGGTGCAGCTGGTACATTACAGTCCCAGCACTGCAACACTTGCTCTGAGTGACAGGACTGCTCTGATATCTACTCAGAGAGCATAAAAAGGATGAAGGCTGTTAAAAGCATTCACCTGTGAGCGTTTGCAATCCTCAGTGCCGTCCAGTCAAGCTCCAGTGTCCTCCAGAAAACATGGCTCTGTTAGAAAGACATATAATAATCCTGCTAATACAGATGATGAAATTTCTGCAGTTTCACTGTCCTGCCGTCAATCAGAAGATATATTCTTTCTCTTTAGAGGGGTGCTGCCCAACACTGCCAAGGTTTCTGCATCCCATCCTCCTTTGGATGCTGCTGCACAGCTCCCAGATGTGAGCGGGGTCCACAGGCTCTTTGGTGAAGATATATGAGAAGGAGATAGGCATAGACCCGGAGAAAACTCTCCCTAGCAGCATCCATGCATCATTGCATACCAAGGTAACAGTGCATCATCCTTGCATCAGCAAAAGAACCAGCTCCTTCAGGACTTGATTCACCTGGACTTTGTGGTCTGGTTCTGAGCAACAAAACAAGAGAAGCAGAGGAATATTCCTGGCTGGTACTTTTCTCTCTTCATTAGGCATATCATGGAGCCAACACAGAAATAATTCACTTTGCTGCATAGGTCAAAAGCACCCATGTGCATTACCAGCAATCCAATGTGCACTTTGTTGGTTTGATTTCAGATTCTCTGCAGCTTTCCAATTTTTCCCAGTGCTGTTGTCAGATGCATACAAAGCAGCATGTAACAGTTGCTGTGTTCTCTCCACCATTATGTTTGTTAGAAAGAAAAAATGTTTTCTATCCTATTGGACGCGTGATCTTGGCTTTAAAATGTGTAAGTGTAGTTCAGATTAATTAGAGCCTCTTACAACTCTAGCTGAGAATCACTTGTACTCGCTGAGGTGGTCTGCTGAACATGAATTTAGCACAAGCTCTGGTCCAAGCAGTCAGCTTTAACTAGCATTTTGAAATATGTTAATTAGCTGGAACAACTAAAACTCACATATCTGAATCCTAGACTGGATTTGGCCTTGGCCTTATGCTGCTCAGAAAGGGCTTGATCCAAGCTGGTGAACATGGGCAGAACAATAATAGTAACCAGCTTTATGGTAGGTGGTGAGAATATACAGCTCCTTTGTTCAGGACACACTGCCAAGCAGCAGGCCTGGCCCACAGGCAGTTTAACTGCAGCAATACTGACAGCATGATACTGAAAGACAGAGAAAATAATACCTGAAAATTTGTTACGGCAAGTCTTGCAATATGTTCAGAAAAATGTCTATGTATGCCGTAAGTCTTGTCCATTTTTCTGTATACACATTCCTACTCTTACTCCGCAAACTGATCAAAATGGGACTAAGGATAATTGGATTGTTACATATTTGCAGGATTAGGATCCTTTGATTCTGTCCATACGGTGACAAAATACATTGGAAGATAATAGAGAGTTAGGATGGCTAAGTCCAAGGTTGTTGCTCATCTCCTGCTGTCAATTTCACATTGTTGGTTTATATGACTGTGTATGAGGAGGCTCTGCAAGTCTTCCTGCCAGTTCACTGATGTTCAAAAGCCTGGTCCCACCAGTGACAGACTCCAAGAGCAGGATTCAAAATAAAAGAAAGACTAAGCTGGTATCCAATCTGGCAATGTATTGTTTGGGATCCTCTGGAAATTTTCGTCTCCTTCCAGCAGGTCTCTAATCTTGCTATTTTTTACAATTTTGTCTCTCTTCCCTGCTTGTTGGAGGTCAGCATGTGTTAACTTATTTCTGCTGCAAATCTGAATCTTGGCTTTAAAGACTGCTGATTGCAAGACAGAAGAAGCAATTTTTCCCATTTTGTCTGGTAATCATAGATTTCTAATTTGAAGTAGGGTCATTGTAAACCCGAAAACAGGAGCTAGTGCTAAAAAGACCCGGGAGATTTTCTGTGTCCCAGTTGTCTCTCACAGGTAAAGAGACTCCTCTTGCTGGACCTTATGCCTTGGATCTTACTGCTGGACTTTTTGCCTTGGATCTTACTACCTGGGAGATTTTCTGTGTCCCAATTATCTCTCACAGGTAAAGAGACTCCTCTTGCCGGACTTTATGCCTTGGATCTTACTGCAGAGGGAAAATAAAAGGTTGCTCCTCTCAGGTCTGATAGATATTTTTCTTTTCCTCATGGGGGCTAAAGGTAACTGAGGAAGGGAAACACATTGTGATTGATGTGGCTGTTGTGCACAAGAGGAGAGGAACCTGGCTAGGAGGCAGGAATAAGAGTAAATGGCACCCTCCAAAATGGTAAAATCCTTATTTAACTGGGAAAAGACTGTCCAAAACCTGGTCTTATTGAGCAGAGTTTGCATGTGCTTCGACAATGGTTAGGCCTGGCACAGGAAAACCAGTTGTAGAGATAGCAGTAGTGCATCACACCTCTTTGAGTTCCTTGTTTGTTCCATGTCTGTCCAGCCTAGGCAGGTCCTTAATTACCTTAATTATTTTGTCACTTCATGCTTGAGTGAGAGACATTCAAGACAAAGTGTTTTGTACCCAACAAGTTCTGTCAAATAAGTTCTTGGGTATTACATTACAGATCTTGTCCTGCAACACATTCCCCTTAGCACAGTGACAACAAGTAGATCCCCCATCTAACTCCACCCCGGATTTATGTATCTGACCATTCATTGGAATGACAATATGACTTGGAAAGGATATATACATTTACATACATGCATATCACATACACATGCATGATGAGCACAGCTCCAGACAAACTCTGGATCACTCTAAGTGAAGGCTTTTGCCCACTGATCTTCCTTTTCACCATCCTTTCTGGTGTATTCAAGCTGACAGAAAGTGCTTCCTTTGGCTCATCTGGCAATCTCAAGCTTTTATCAACAGCTATGCTTAGTGGTCATCAATAGGAATACACTGGAGAACAAAGTGCAGTACAAAGTAGAAGTGAAAGATGAGCTCCTCAGAAAGTCTCCTTTCTAGTTGAATGTTGCTCCTGAAAAGCTTAAGAGCTCAAAATGCTCAGGCGTTTTGAAAATCTCTTTATCGCGTTGGAAGATCCTACAGGGACTAAATTTCTGTCTTGCTTCCCTAACCAAATCCAGTCCTTTTACTAAGTCTGGAAATAAAGTGCAACACAATGGAATTTATTAATGTGTGAGAGAGAGGTATCTTGATTTACATGAAGCAGAAGACCTTCCACGAGGTAGAAGTACAAATCCGTTACTGACCAGTTTTGAAAACCTGACAGTACAGCTTATGATCCCAGTGCACTGATTTGCTGCTGCAGATCATATTGGGAAAAAAACAGAGGTCTTGTCTGACAGAGGAGGTGGTGCACCAGACAAGATAGCTTACCTAGCCCTACTGTTGCACAGTACATTTTTAGGAGGTAGAGCTGTCACTGTCATCATGTAGTTGCTATTACGATACCAACACACCTATTATACAGGAGAAGCTTGTCATTAGGACAGACTAAGGCATTTTAAAAAGGGTAATTATTGTCTGATTTTTGCAGCGGAGTAAACTGAGACAAACTGAACCAAATTGCCCAAGGTAAATCAGAAGTCTAGTGACAGAATCTTAATCAGACACTGGGCTGACTGGTGTGTCAGCTCCAGGTCAATCATGTATTTATAAAGTCTTTATTATTTCCTAATCTAAATGTATCCACGCTAGAGGGTGCTGCACTGCTTTGCTAAAGTAATTCCCTGTATTTTATTTGTTTAAGCAAGCACTGAACTCAAGAAAGACTTCTTTATGCCTGACAGTGCGAGTCTAAAGAGCTGTTCTTGGGTCACTGCATGTAGGCATGCATTTGTATTTTGAAGAATGAAGCTTATAAGGAAGAAAAGAAACCCTTTTAGAGTTTTAAATTGCAATTTAATTGAAATTTGCATGTTCCCAGGAAACACTGTGCACATACATAACAATCTATGTAGATAAGCTCTTTTATTTCATAAAGTCAATGAAGAAATTACGAAGAAAAATAGAGGACTTTGTCAGAGGTGGTACAACAGAGTTTTTAGGTGCATCTTAAAAACAGTTTCAATCAAAAAGTTAACCGTCAAAATTTTATAGTGACCATATAGATATGATAGATAGTGTTATGCAACTCAAATTTACCAGAAACAATCTAACAGACTTTCAAAAGTGTGTGTGCGTATATTTTATAAAAAAGCCTTGATTTTCTGGAAAGTTTAAGAAAATCAATTTTAGTTAAATTAACAAAACTCTCCTAATCTGAAAATAATGTAGGATGAATTTATATAGCTCAGGGAGTACAAGCACAGGCTAGCTGTGACATGAGGAGGAATAACATTTCTAATCAGTTGAGGGATTGGATGACATTCTGTTCCCACTTAAAATGGCATAAATCCAGAGAAATGTTGTTGAGGTTGACGGTGGCATTAATTTCAGATTATAGCATCAGGATCATGCTACCAAAAGGGTGAGCTTCTGTCCTTAATGAGAAACATGCATACACATGTGTGCGCAGATGTTCATATGTACACATACAGAGAGTGTGAGCATCAGCACATTTCAACTACATTCTTTGGAATGACTTTTTTAGCCTGAGAGTGAGAAATCAATTTTGCTGTTGGGAGTGTAAGAGCCCAGAGTAGCTATTATAGAAGGAGTTAAAGAATAGTTTTCTCAATGGGCAACTCGACAGGTCCTAAATCAAATACCAGTGAGAGAATCCATACCATGTGGAAATGAAATAAATTGTTTTGCATTTTTTCCATAAGCTATCTAATTTGAGCTCAAATTATTTTATGCTAGCTTTAGCCAAATTAGTGCATCTATTGTATTTTTAGATATCTGAGAGAAAGTACTTGTGAGAATGAAGGCATTACCTGCACGCAGCTACAAGAAAACCACAGTTCTGAGCTGCTCTCATCAAACCATGTCTTCTCTCTGATCTTAGGTCCATAATGTGTGCCGGCATATTCTCTAAAACCCTATATTCAGCAGAGTGATTTGCATAACATCTTTCATGAAGACTGTGGGAATACTGGATTATTCTGGGGGTAAATTGTGACTGAGATGAAAAGGAAGATGTCAATGATTCAATTAAGCTGCTACTAGTCACTTTTCAGTATATTCCACTGTAGTCACTGTTACATCCTTTTAAAATGAGTGCATGGCCGTGGAACTTGTTACGCGTGAACCTGAAAAGGCAATATGGCTGGAAAATGGTATGCAATGATTAGTGCTGAAAGAAACATCTCCCAGCTTCCCTCAGAAATCCAACTTCTAGAATTGGAGGAGAGGGACTTGCAAATTAAAAAGCTCTCTCCATATCAGCCATCTCTCTCGATCCATTCTGGAACTACACATTTTCTCTCCTGGGTTTGTATCTCTCTTCAACTTCAAACCTGTGTGGCGCCTCTGGTTTCCTGACACTGGGAGGAGATCCACTCCTGCTGCTCCATGGCACATTTTGCTGCAGCAAAAGCCCTAGTCTCATACATAAACTGCTTGTGGTGTTTTATAGCTGCCATGGAAACAATGGCAAGATGATAGCTTCATCAGAAACCCTGAAAAGTTCTGAAATTCAGAGCAGGTTGTCTGTACATGGGAGGTAATTTCAGGTGCATGGAATAAGATGCCGTCTGCTGTCGTCCTCCAGCTTTGCCTGTCTGATGGGTGGCTGCTCAATCGACCATAATAACCCCCTACCTTGATGAATTCCTGTTCAGCAGTCACTCCAGAAAGCACAGTCTGAATGCTTTTTCTACCGGTGTACGCTGCACATACCACAGCTCATAGCACAAGGCTGGTAAGGGCTCCTGTGGAGCAGAGGTATCCAGCATGAAGAAGGCAGTGAAGCTGATCCCCCTGCAAAAAACCTGGCCAAGGCAGATCACAGTGACCTGTTCCTAAGCCCTGACTGTGGACACCATTGAGTTTGGGAGGCAGAGCACGTCTGGAAAGGACTCTGAGATGCTCCTGCTCTTTCATTATCTTTGCACAATGAAGGATATACGTCAACCTACAGAATACAGGTAAAGCCAGCCAGGGGCAGAACATGCTGCGTACTTCTGTTCCAGCAGCATAAAATGTGTTGGATGCCCATTTATCACTGTGCAGAGGGCACATTCCCCTCTAGCTCATGGGGTATGCATTCACTTATGTCAGAGGATATTGCAGAGCCACTGTTCAAAATCCAGGGATGTGAACTATCAGTCGTGGTCGACATGTAAAGGATTGTTGTTGACGGAAGAAGATAATGCTGGCATTTCACTGCTTTTGCTGGCAGCTGGGCAACTCTGCAAGTTGAGAGCCTTGTGAGAGTGAGATGATCATGTCCTGGGAGAATTGCTTCATGCCAGGGGAGTCAGAGAGCCAATGCTTTTGTTGCTGCTTTCCTCACCACTGACACTTTGCTGCCTAAGGGCCAGGCTAGCCTGAGATTCAGCCTGCTAGCAGTGCAATATACTGGTATCTGGCACTGAAGCAATGAGAAGATGGCTATGCATTTGCACTCCCCTGTTGTGGGTTGCAGATGTCAGAGCCACAGCCTTGTTGCCTCCTCTACCATTATTGAAAAAGTATAATTGGACTTGAGAAGATCAGGCAGAGAGTGTAAAGCCCCAAGGAAACACTTTCTATTTCATTCTGAGGAGCCTTTAATTGTTATTAGGCAGCTGCAATTCCTTTGAAAGTCTCCAGTAACTTTTGTGTGAATGTCAGTAGGAAATCCCATTTTAAAGTCAAGTAAACATTCATGTTCCTCTCTGGCTCTTCAATTCATTTGATTTTCATGATGCTCTGAGTTTGCTTTATGTTTTTCTGTGGGACACAGAAAGAAGGCTTTTTCTTTTTTTGACCTTAAATAACTTCTCTCTTCAGACAAGGTGCTTTAACTGGTACCCAGACCATCCCACATTAACTTTCCCTGTGACAGATGCTCTTCCTGAATTTACTCTTTTCCACATTATTTGTAGGGAGTGAAGAATCAGCATCTTAACTAGAAGAAAAGAGTCATAGAATCATAGAATCATAAAATCATAAAAGGATAGAAGCATAGAATCATAGAATCAAATAGGTTGGAAAAGACCTTTAAGATCATCAAGTCTAACCATTACTCCGGAACTGCCAAGGCCACCACTGAACCATGTCACTGAGTGCCTCATCTACATGGTTTCTGAACACCTCCAGGGATGGTGATTCCACCACTTCCCTGTGCAGCCTGTTCCAATGCCTGAGCACCCTCTCTGTGAAGAAATTATTCCTAAATCCAACCTAAACGTTCCAGGGTGCTGCTTGAGGCTGTTACCTCTTGCCTTATCACTTGTTACCTGGGAGAAGAGACTGACCCCCACCTCACTACAGCCTCCTTTCAGGTTGTTGTAGAGAGCTATACGGTTCCCTCTGGGCCTTCTCTTCTCCAAACTAAACACCCCAACCTCTCCCAGCTGTTCCTCATAAGACTTGTTCTCCAGACGCTGCACCAGCTCCATTCTCTGGATCATTCCCTGGACCTGCTCCAGCCCCTCAACGTCTCTCTTGTACTGGGGGACCCAGCACTGAACACAGGATTCGAGGTGCAGTCTCACCAGTCCTGAGTGCAGGGCAATGATCACTGTCCTGGCCCTGCTGCCGCACTATTGCTGATACAGGCCAGGATGCCGTTGGTCTTCTTGGCTGCCTGGGCACACGCTGCTCATGTTCAGCCATCAATCAGCACCCCGAAGTTCTTTTCCACTAAGCAGCTTTCCAGCCACTCTTCCCAAAGCCTGGAGCATTGCACGGGATTGTTGCAGCCTAAGTACAAGACCTGGCACTTTGCCTTGTTGAACCTCATACCACTGGCCCATGGATCCAGCCTGTCCAGATCCCTCTGCAGACCCTTCCTATCCTTTTACCACAGAGGAGGAATAGGCTCACTTGTGGTCTGGGGGGGAGCATGGTGCAGGGTGAGCTCTCACTTGTGTGTTCTCAGGCTGTCTTTCAAGCCAAATCTCCTAGAACTGCATGCTTAAGCAGGCATAAAATGCACACTTCCTCTCCCACATTGTTTGAATTACGATGCACTGTGGTGCCTCTCTTCTTGAAGGCTTGTCTGCAGAGCACAGCCACCCGGCAGAGCAGCTAGCTGCTGACATTGGACCTTCAACCCGGCGAGCCACGATGCCTGGTGATGCTTCTATTTCAAAACACGGTGGATCACGTGGGTGGGCTGCTTTATTTGCACGTGGCTCTATTTGTGTTTCCTTGTGTTAAATACCAAGGAAACTGCATAGATGTATGTATGTAAAATGCACAACATGTTGCCAAGAGAGCATTAGAGCTAAAAGTTGAGTACTTGGGAGTTAGGTAATGCTAAAAACACTCGAACTCCCTCGTGTGTGCGCATTATGAAACAGTCTCGAGTTACAGGATCACGTTACTCCTGTTTCTACAGGACAGACAATACTAGGTGCTGTAAACTGGATGAAAGCTCCATTCCATGTCCATCCTGGCACAGTGACAGGAATTAGGGACTAAAACTCAAAACACCAAACAATGAGGAAAAGGGTAGGGCTTTGAAACGGGTGTAATCAGGAAAATCATTTGATTAAGATGCTGTACCTTCAAAGTGTGTAGCAGGGCTTCCCATAGGCATCCTAATGGCAGGTTGTTTCTGCCTCCATATTATTCTGGTGTGCTTTAGTCTGCCCTGGAGACTTTATGCTGAAAATTGTAATTATGACAGGCAATAAGATTCACCAGCATGGGAGGGAAAGGAAAAGACTTGGAGAGACAAAATGTGTTGTGCTTTCTGCTTCATGCTGGCGCTCCAGAGGTGTGGGAAAGGGAAGGGATTTCGTAATACTAAATTGCAAGAGTTATGTGGCAAGTCAGCAGTTCTACCAGGCTTCTCTTCCACCCTGGCGTGGAGTATCGAACTCCATACACTTTGCAAGGTTCTTATTATTTATTCTATGGAGCGCAGTAAACCTACAGTCCCCAGGCATGTGCAGCAGTCTGCTACATAGTAACACTTTGTTGTTATAGTAAAGAAAAAATTCTTTATCTAAAAAAAGGGGAAAAAAGAAGAAGAAAATGGAAGCGGGAAAAAAGGCTGTAAACATAGCCTAAAAGTATCTTCACTTTGCCAAAACTTCATTCATAACAGTAAGAATGTGTTTATTAATGTTGAGTTAACTTCAAACAAGCACCGAGGACTGAGGTAAAATGTGTGTCAACTAGAAAAATAATATAGGAAGAGAACAGATGAAAAGTGTCCTCAAGGTCAGCTTTTGGACATCTGTTGTTCATAACATGTGTCTATATATAAATATAAAATTACTTGGATGAGGGTGTTGAAAACCTAGGCAATATCCAGCTCTGGTTTCCGTTTGTTCACTCTGGAGTAATTCCACAGACTTTAGTGGAGAAGGTCCAGATTTACTCTGGTTAAAAATGGAGAGCAGAATCTGATGGGAGAGCTCCAAGTTTACAGATGATGCAGAGACTGGAGGATGAACAAATAAAAAGAAACAGTTTAGCCATATTCCAAGGGATTTGGATTATACTGAGATTTGGAGCCAGCAGATGGCAAATGCAGTTCACTGTCAAAATGATGAAATAATGAGGCTGAATTCAAGGAGACAATCTAGGGAATAACTGCTACATACAGCAAAGGTCTCATCATAACTAGAAAAGAGGTTATGGAAAAATGGAAAAATGGTTGAAACACTCAGCCTGCCGCACAGCTACAGCAAATAAAAAGACCTGTGAAATACTGTGGTTAAGTGCTCTAGTAGAGCTAGAGAATATTAAGGAAGGTGCACAATAGTCATACTAAGGCACTCCATAGGCAATTGTCTCTAGTTCTTATGACCAGTGTGCAGGAAAGCTATCCAGACATTTTCCTTGCTCTGAGAAGGCTTAATACTGATCTGGGCAATGCAAGTTAGGATAAAGGATGCCTTGGTGTGGCCTTGTCTCCATTCTTTCTTCCTGTACAATTGCTGGATTCCAGTTGATCAGGTGGAGATGGAGAGCATCTCAGTGACACACAAGCATTGTACAAGCCCACAGGAGAGACTGCAAACCCTGACATTTCCTCAGAGAATAGTCTTAGTTCAACAGTTTGCCTTTCTTAATTTCATGATTCTACTCTTTATAGTAACTAGACCTGCCAGGACCACTTTTGAGCCAAAATGCTGGTGTGTTGAAATCACACCTTCTGTGGTGATACTATTGATTTTGACTAGATGAGCAAGAGTGTGGTTGAAGGTTTGATTTTCATTTCAGCTTTGTTCTTCCAAGATCAACCTCCCTGGTAAAACAGCTCCTGCATGTTTCAGTGTACATGACTTTTCTAATTCGGCTGTGATTTTTTCTCTCTCCTTGGAAGTTTCCTGCGTGAGGGCAGTCCTGGGCCATACAAGACACTGTCGGTTATATCTTTCCCAGCCCTTTCCTAGGCATCAGTCACCTTATTCTCACTTTGGCAAGCAGGCGAGCAGGGCTGAACACTGCATCACCTGTACAACCCTCTGGAAAGGCCAAGGGGTAGCTTTGAACCCAGCAAAAGAGTAGGAGGGGAAGAGTGCACACAGTGACACTTGTGGATCAGCTGGAGTGTGACAGCCATGTGTCTAAACCCTGGCATTTTACAGAGAGGTCTCTTTGCTCTCACAGCACTGACGTCCTCTCTGGCAAAAATTTCCCTGCCAACCCTTCTCAAAAATCACAGCAGACATCCAACTTTCAAAACTGCAGAAGGATCTGAAAGTTAGTCCTGAAAAAAACAGACAACCCAAACCCCAAGCATTGAAAAGTTTTTTTTTAACCCTAAAAAAGAAGCAGGAGAGGAAGGCCAGAGAAATTCTATAAACTCATTTAAAGATGCCCCTAGTGCAATTACTTTTGTGTGAAAATGCATGGGTACAATGTGAGCCAGTGCAAAACCAAAAGGGAGAGATTTCTAGCAGAAAAGTCAATGATCAAGCAGTTTAACAGTCAGCATTTCATAGATTTAATGGTCAGTAGGGACCATTAGCTCATTTAGGTCAACATCCAGTAAAGCACACAGCCTCTAGGACTTCATCCAATTACCTCTGCATCAAACCTATAGCTTTTATATTCCTATAGCACATCTTACTCTAAAGAAGTCTGTTGCACTGGACAGACACTTTCATCACTGAAAGTATGTGCTTTCCTGGTCATTTGGATGAGTAAATGCTGGAAACGCAGCAGTTTACAGCCGGTCATTCCACATCGCATCTGAAACATGAAACAGAAATGTGCAAACCGCAGAACTTCAGGATCCACAGACTAGTGAGGGCTGAAGGGATGGGGCACAGTGACGACTGGGAGGTGACTGTTTTTCATGGTTGGCACTGGGATGAGGTCACCTGGGCGCATAATTGAGTCTCCAGGAAGACAACATCTGAGTAATGAATTACGAGTGGTAATTTTGCTTTTACAGTGGCATTTTCAGATCTTTGACAAGTCCCGTATCTTTGTCCGTTTCAGACAAAAAATGCCTATCAAACAGCAAACAAGTTTCTAAATGAAGAACAGACTACTCTTTTAATTATCTCATCTATTTAGCAAGGTTTCTTCCAATATTTCCATGTTTAAGAAAAGCTACGGTCATGCTTTCCAATTTAAAGAGCTTTTGTCAATCTGGAAACTCAACTAAGAAATAGTTATATGTTAAAAATGTCTTTTGAAACAGAAATTGGCATAATTTGCTGCAAGTTTTTCCTTTGTCTTCAAGGCAGTCAAGAACAAAATTATATTTCACAAGAAAATTGCTCTTTAATGACAACTAATTTTTAGTAGTTAATTCTTTCTAAGGAAAGTGGTGCGTTAATTTCCTTTATATACTGTTGTGTGTGTTTTTTTTTTTAAAGGAAGAATGGATAGGAAAATTTATGAATACTTTTATATATTAAAAAAGTCAGTTTCCCTTCCATTAAAACGCAAGTCTTTATACATAGAAGTGAGGATTTCCAGGGAACATTAACAATAAAAAATCCTCTGCATAAAACAAACAATTAGCAGAAATTGGGAATGTGCTGAATGTCTTGTCTGGGTTTCAGGAGCAGGACTGTATTACACAGGCATTCGTACCCAGGTCTAGAAAAAATGTGCTTGGTCCAGGGATCACACTGAGATCATGCAAAGCACACACACAGATTATAGGTTTGACTGCATGTCTCCATTCCCACCTGTGGACTTCCTGTGAATATACTTGGGCAGAATATTCCTGTGAATATACTTGTCTCCTAACTGTATGTATTTAAAACCTGCCTAAGCCGTATCTTTTCTTTAACACACCACTCTGCTGCAAAGAACTTCCTGATGCTGGAGTTTGCCCCTCCTGGTCTGGCAGAGTTTTCTGAAGTGTTTTGTGGCTAAGAAATCACCAGCTGCTGCCTGATAACATTCTCCAGGATAAGTACCAGCTCTAGTGGTAAGATCAGAAAAAAATGTGGAATAGGAGGTGAAATGGGTGAGTACACAGCAGGGAGTTCAGAGGGAGGCTGACAACCAGAGAAGAGGTTCAGGCTGCAGAAAGGAGTGGAGGAATGAGTGATGGAGGAAAAAGGGAGACAAACAGCAAGAAACAGCTGGACACACAGATGTGCCCAAACTGAAAACCCAATCTCCCTCTGCCCTGTGCACCTAGAGAGCAATTGTCCTGAGTCGGCAGCCTCAGCAATCAGCAGCCTTAGCACTCAGAACACATATGGGTTGTGCCTTCAGAAGGGCAATGAGGATGGACGGGGGGAGAAGGAGATGCAGCTTGGTCTCCCACCTCAGGCTGACACCGCTGCTTCAAGGAGAACTTTGCAAATGCTATCCCATGAGCAACAGAAGGGGTTTCTACTTGCTGAAGCACCTGCATTGTCCATCAGTCACAGTTTGATTACCTCCCTCTGGCAACGCATGCTGGATCACTCCTTTTCCAATGAGTTCATGTATTTCCCCACTCACTCTCCAGAGGCTGAGGGTCTTCTGTGGCTCTTTGCTTATGGGAGCAGTGAATTGAATTAGCTCACACCGTTCATGCCTGCTAAGTTTCAGCACTAACTGTAGCTTCTGCAGCCATTCAACATGTACATCCTCTGTATTTTCCTCTTGGAAGTCGAGCCTGGCCTTGCTAGGTTCTGCTCTTCCAAGCCAGCCTCCTTGTTTACATCAGAGTAGCAAATCTACTAAGGAGGTCAATTAATTGAATTGCGTCTGTGGCCAGTTTGATGCATCAAACTAAATTCTTAATAAAGAATAATAGAAGATGGTGCTGGCCACAGAGATTATTTGGTTTCCAGGAAACAGCCTGTGACTGGGAAACCAATATGCTCAGTGCTGAGTGCCAAATTGCCAACACAATCCTCCTGTTTCCTCCTGCAGGCAGCTAGCGATAGGCCTCTGGTGAGCTTGGCAACAGGAGGAGCTGCCGTGAGCTCCCCTACCTTGTCAGATTTCCAGTAATGTGTAAGAGCAGTTGACCCCTGGATGACTCAGCCACATCTCAGAGGGGAAATGCCTGGCAGGAAGATCATGCTGGTGGAGAGATTTTAACAGCTGGGAGAAGAAGCACTGCCACTGCAGCAGAAGAGGAAAGGAAGAAGGGGAAGAACAAGTAAGACAGCATGAACTGGCCTACTCAGAGAACAGCAAGTGAAGCTCAGGAGACAAGGGATGCGCCTGTTGATGGTGTACTAGGGTTTTCACAAGTCAAGGCTATCACAAGAGCCAGGGGGATCAAGCTCTGGATAAGCTACTCTGTAAGATGAGAAGTGTTGTATCCTTACTCATGTGTTTTCTTAGGAAACCTGGTTAGACTATGATTTCAGAAATCATTGGCTAAGTTCACCAGTAAGCTGTCTGCTTTGCTACTGCTCCAGGGTCTGAAACAAGACATCAAAGTGCCTTGTCTAAGGAGAGCGTGTGTGTGCTGCTGCATGCAGCCAGAGCAGCAACAAAGGAGATGAAACATGCCAGGGACTCCAACTCCTTAATGCCTTCTCCAGGGAGGAACATGTGATTTATCAGAGATAAACAGCCGGCACCATGAGGAGAAGTACTGCCATTATGGACAGGCTGTTCATGAACCACTGCAGCTATGAAGCCCATGTTCCCATGGCTTCATGTCCCATAGCTAAATCATAACCTCCTTCCTTCCCTCACCCCATCAAAGAATTCTTCTGCACCACTCATTTGACACTGTATCCCCAGCACTTTCCCATCTTTTACACAGATATCCTCTATCTTCAGCTGTCTCTGTGGCCCTTTTGTGTACTTGAGCATTTGGCTTGCAAAACCAACTTGAGAGATGAGCAGAGACCAGAACAATGACTATCCCAGTTGTGAGCAGGGGGACACACTCAGCAAACACATGAGCTTTGCATTACATGTGTTTATTCCTTTCCGAATGTCTCAGTCCCCCAGGGCATCTCTGGTGCGCTTTGGGCACAGCCTGACTTGCTGAAATTCTCACAGACTTAATAACCATCCTACCCAAAGACATTGCTAGGTCCAGACCCCCTGAGAAAGAAAACAGAAGTCCCAGACTCTCTTGAAAGGAGACGTACCATGTCACTGTCAGTGGTAGTATTTACAAAGAATAAGCCATGGTGGTTAAAACATCTGTGATATCTATTTCTTACACACACTCTCTCTTTTATGTCTCAAACTCAGGTGGGAGGAAATTCTCCTATCCTGAAATATAAGTCACTTAGATAGGGGTACTGATAGCTGGATCTTGCAAAGGCAACAATCATAGCAAAATCTCTCTCTGAATGTTTGGATTTCACTAAGCCAAGAAAATGTCCTATGATCTCCCTGTAGCTGGTGTGAGGTTTTCTAATGTCTCTGAGTACAAAACCAGGAGTCCTTAACCATGGTGCAGTGTGCTCCAAGCAAGGGTCTTCCATCCGCCCAGCTGGCACTGAGTGAGCATCCAAGACCTGTCTCTTTCTCTGAGCAGCTATATGAATTGGTACCCGTCAGATAGTCTGTATACTACTTTTGGGGCGGAGCTTTGGTCTGATCAGGACTTGGACCAAAGACATTAAGAATTCAGAAAAGAAAAAGCCATTTCTTTAATCCTGGCACTTTACTTTCTCAGGAATTAATGATAAAGAGTTCAAAAAAGGCTTATACATATGCTCAATATTATGACCAGGAATAACTGCACTGAGTTTAGTGGGACTATTCACAAGATTCAGCTTACAAACATATATAACTTTGAAGGATCAGTACCTTAAACTGCATAATCACCAGAGGTACATTATACATACGTTGTAAATCTGTGCATCTGTCTTCCTCATCCCAGATATATGTCATTGTCCGCTCAGTCAAGCAAATTTTGCATTTCATTGTGCAGAAGTAAGTTCAGAAAATAGAAAATGCTGTCTTAATCCTCTTGATCTTCTCCAGGATTTCCCCTGTGACAGACTCCATGCTTCTGAAAAGTTTGTAATTCAGTCCTAAATATTATTTCTGTCACTCTTCTGGGATGAATCATTTCCCTTTCCCTTTACCTTTCCCTTCAGACATGCCATACAGAGTGGGCGGCCCATAAAGACTGTTTCTCTCCACAGTGTTTGAAGGCTCTCCTTCCTATTTGAAATCCCTATTTTCTCCCACAGCTGAAAGAGAGAAACCATTGTTACTCTGCAGGCATTTGAGCCTCCACTGCCACACCTGAAAGGTACGCTGCTCAGCGCAAGCGGCAATAAACTGGTACCCAGAAGCATCATGTTCACCGGAGATTCATCCCTGTGTCTCATTGCTTGTTGTTCATGTGAGAACACAGTGGTTGTGGTTCTCACTTACTCAGTTTCTTTGACTCTCAGCATTAGAGACTGTCCAGCAGAGCTCTCAGCCTCATGCATGCTTATTCTGCTACATAATGAAGTTTTTCCGTTGGATTCTAACGTGTTGGAATATCACAAGTCTAGTTGAATTTCTTTGTATTTCTTCCTAGCAACAGATTGGGTAACAGAAAGCTGCATTAATACTGCAGTGCTTCATAATGCTCTGACCTCGGTTTTTGCAGAGCAGAATTGTCTGGGTTATCATGCTAATGTAATATAATGCAGGGACATTAGAAATGCTCCAAAGATAGAAACTGATGGCCAGTCTAGTCCAAGGACTGCCCACAGCAGTGGCTAGCAACCAAATGTTTTGGGGGAAGCAATAAAATGCGCATAATACTCCTTTCTTCGTAAGACTCTTAGGCACAGGGAACTCCTGTCCCAAACTCAGCTGCAGATCAGTTTATTCCCTAAACAACAAAGCTAAGTACCCCACAGAAGTGTTATCCCAAGCAGTGTAATTACAAATGCAGATTGTTTCCATGTAAGGCATCTAATCCCTTCTTGGAAGTCTCACTGACAAGTCTGCTTCTCTGCATGGCAGCCCAAATTTAATTAGGCTTTGTGCAAGGGGAATTCCCCATCAGCCTATGGCTGCCTGCCTCTTAATTCCATCACCTGCCTCCTCTCTCAGGTGCACAGAAAAACACCCAGGGGTGCATGGCTTGCTGTCTCCCTTGCGAGATGAGGTGCTAGGATTTCATCCTGGGGCTGTACTCTCACCACCCATTCCCTATAGGACCTGTGTCCCAGGATCTGTATAGCACCTCTTTCAAACTCCCCACCATGCCTTCCCGTAGCTCCAGAAGAACACAGACTGTTTAGAGATCCCATGTCTTCTCCCTTCCCAGGGCCAACTTGCCTGATCATTTCTTTGTCACTTATGTCTTTCCCTGAGTTCCTTGCTGAGAAAAACAGATCTGGAATGGGCCCTTAGCAGGAACTGAGGAGATGCCTGTCACACAAGAAGTTTCAAGGAGACATTTCTTGCTGAAATGAAGTCACCCAGTGGCACTAGTAGGTAGCATGGCTGAACTGAGCTGCTGATATGGCAAGCTGTGTTGGAAAAGCAAGTGTCCCAGGATCTGGAGCTTTCTAAAGACAGGCAACATGAAAGTATAAAGTATTTTTTGACGAGCCTTGCTTTTGACATTTCCTTGCAAAGGTGACCCTCATCGGCACTCTCACCCTGCTTCAAAATTTATTTTGAAAATATAATGAAAATAATTGTATCAAAATGCAACATCTCAGTAAAGGCTGCGATTCTTCACTACAGCATTATCACTTTGCCCATCACAATGCCATGTGAGTGTGCCAAATTCATCATACCAAAAGCTCCAGATTGGCAGAAATAAAACTCTTCGATAATTTTCATCAAAACTGGCATCTTCTTTTGGAATGTTTCAATCTAATCAAAAGGGCATTTTCTGTCAGACAGCTGTTCAGTCAGAACATTTTCAACCAGCTCTAGTCAGACGTTTAGCTAGTAGCTTCCAAATACACTCAAGAGACTTTAGCACTTAAGGCCCAGTGCAAGGTTGAGGACTTTCATGCTTCTAGAACACTTGATGTTTGTGTTGTCACTCTTCTTCCACTTAAGATTCAGTAAGACCAATAAGTGACAACAGAGAAGGAGAAAGCAATCCAGAATTTGAGGGAAAGGGTCTAAATATCACCAAGGACTGAAGCTGGGGTGGAACTCCATCTGGAGCAGAGCTGGCTGCTGTAACAAATAGAATTGGCAACAAGCCCAAAGTGGCATAAAAGGAAGAAAATGAAACTCTGGAGGGAACAGTGAGTCAAAGAGGGGTTGTAGGTACTGGTAGTTAGACAGCCCAGGGAAGTCTCACTGCACTGAGCTGTTTTGCTGTCCAAGAAACTTCACAAAAATGTGTTAGAACGAGGAAACCACCCCCAGCTGCCAAGACTTTGCCAAGGGCCTGTGTTATCAAGCAATCTAATTCTAAACTGACATATTCAGTGCCATGGACCCAGAGCAAGGAGCCTGAGATCATGCAGCTTGGGTAGTTTAAAGCATTTCTTCTCATCTTGCTCTATTCCTGTACTCTCGCCATCTTGTTTCTTTTTCCTTTTCCCCATCTCAACGGTTGTGACTTACAGAACTGAGAACTAAATGCATTCAAAACCATGTAGCTAATTACATATGAGACCTTTGACAGCTTTAATCAACATATTGAATTTAAATATATACTGCCATTCCCCGGTGGATTAGTAACACTTTTAAAACTGCCTTGAAATCAATATTTTGCATCAGTGACTAAAGAAAATTAGCAGTGGGCTGGGGCTGAAATTGAAACCTGCAGCTCTCCTCATCATGTCTGCACAGCTCCATCCCTCTAGGAGATTGTGCCATCTGCTATGTTGTGATCAGGACACAAAATTGAGTTGAGGGATAGAAGCTCTTCAGTTCAGGCTTTTACCAAGATTAGGAACAGACCTTACACTTCAATAATCACTGTGAACTATAAGTACTAAACCTTTCATTCAAGCTCTTCGCACAACAGAGCTGCTCAGAGGGTTTGCACACTCTCCTGAACTCCGCCTCTCCTCTTTTTCCACTTAAGGTACCTTATTTGTGGTGCCTGCCAAGGTGAACTGAAAGCAGCACCTGAAATAAACTTCCCCAATGTGACCTTTCTTCAGGACACTGGTCACAGAGTCCAGGCCCCCAAAGCATCTTAATTCTCAGTCAATTAGATGCTGTGCGTGTCCCTGGCATGCCTACATCCCCTATGATCTGCTGCAAGCAATGTGTAGCTGGTAGGTTAGTGCACACTGCTCTGCAGGAAGATGCATTGTGTTCAATGAAAAGAGAATCCACCGCTTAGCTTCCGGCAATTACTCAATCTGCTAAACATTTCCATCCTATTTGCAATTTGCAGCTCCTGAGTTTAGGATTATATTTTTCTTAATATTCTCTGTCTAGTACCTTAACTTCCTGCTGTTTTTTTTATTTACAAACCACTTTTTGTAAGACTAAAATTTATGTATTCCCGAGTGTTTTGCCATGCAAAAGCTGATTCTGGTTCAGAAAATTTTAAGCTTCCAACTGTTCTTAGTTCTCCTACGTGGTCCCTTGTCAGTGTGTTAGCAACAACAGGATAAAACCCACTGCTTTTAAAGTGATTGCTCTCCTATCCTCCTCTTCTCAAGGTGCTTGAAGCCTATTTCTTCAAGGCAGCATTTTCAGACTTTGCACCGCTTACATATCTGTTTTCCTAGCTCTTCACTTTCCCATTTTATGCTACCTCTCTTTGCGTCTCCAGCATCCACTCCACATCAGTGGCATCAACCTGAACACAGCTTGGGCATGGTGTCAACACAGCTATAGCCATCAGTCCATAACTTCTGGTCCCTACTTCTTGTTCACAGGAGCAAATTAATACAGGAGGACTGTATTAACCCTTTCAGCTGCAGCATCTCACTCAAAATTCACATTAAGTTACCCTGCCAGAGGCACTGCTTTCCAGAACTGTCTCCCCATCACCATAACAGACTGCTTCTACCTCATTTCTACTGTTAGCTAAATACAAAGGCACACACAGTGGGTAATACACAGTTTAGCAATTCACATTTCCTTGAGGAGCCTTTCCTTAACCATTCATTATTCTATACATTCCTGTTTCAGCTTCAAATTTCATCAGCAATGATTTTCATGTTTCCTTCCAGATTATTGATTAATATATTGAACAGCCCTTGGACTGAAATCCATCCTCAGGGATACAACTAAAATCATTTGCATTCACAGACTGGTCCAGTTGAACAATTACATTTTGAGATCTATTTTTTGGTCCATTTTTAATCCATTTAACCGTATTGATTCTTAGACCATGCTTATTTTAAGGAAAGGGTACTTTGGAACAAAATGGAAATCTTATTCATTTGGGAAAGCGCATTCATTTTGGTCCTTGCAGCCTAGGGAATTGCTGTCAACTTCGGACCTTACAATATAGCATTTATTTGTGGTTTTCTACTATTTTCTACCACAGTTGCTTGCTGTCCAAGCAATAAGAACTGTAAAAAATACTGTTATTTCAGAGGTTCTGTGCATTATGATATTCCTCACCACTCTTTTTTTTACTTAAGGACTTGACTTCTTAGCGGTAGTAGTTGCTAATTACCGCTAGGGGCCAGCGTTTTATACCTGGTGCCCAGAGTTACTGCCAGAAAGTTTCAGGACTATTCTCAAGCAACGCTTGGTTTTAAAAAAAAGCCGGAAGGAAAATCTGTTACTCTCTAGTTTAATGTGTTAGAGATCATCCAGGCTTCCTTCACTGGCAGAGTCATTATGAGTGCCAAGTATGAAAGAGAGAATCTCTCCCACTTTGTCATTATGGAAATGGCAGGCTAGTGGGCCCATTGCAAACAAATTATCTGTCTTTAACTGCACCTAAATCTATGTATGCTGTTCATGAAGGCAGAATCTACTTTGCTGTGTTGTGGAAAAGCCCTTTTCAGATATATGGCTATTGAAACTGATCCTTTCAAGTGTGTGGAGGACACAGGGAAGGCTTCCAGTCAAAAATTCTGAAGAATTTTTTCTGAAGAACAGTTCTGAAGAACCGTTATCTGAAGAAGCCTGTAAGACTCCATGTACACAGAGTCTATTTGTGTAGGTTTTGTAGTGCTCACAGCAAGATAAACCCGAACACTGAGCCAGCAGTATAATGGAGAGTCTGTCCTGACTCCCACAGAGAAACCAAACACACATGGAAGCCAACTAGCCTGGCTAAACTGAAGAATAAATTAATGCAATCACCCCAAACAATAGTAATAAGGGAATTTCTTTCTTCTCTCGAGGGAAGTCTGCAAGGCACAGAGGCACAGGAGATGTTCATGTTCATGGCACATTTGTCGCTGCTTGCCAGATGAGTGGATCACCACCCAGCTACCATGCACAGACTGCTTACCTCAGAGACCAACATGGAAAAACTCAGTGAGAAAGAGGAGTTTATCATGACATCTCTTGGACATTGCAGGGCAGTCCAATTCAGCTTTAGAAGTGCAGTGCAGCTGAGAAAAGGATAAATCTAGTAGCCAGCTAACCAAAAAAAGTGAGAAATGAGTCCCACATGGACACATATATTGCCTTGCATGAAGGATAATTAGGTATCCCAACAAAAGGGAAGATGCAGGCTGTCGCAGTGCCTGCATATAAGTAGCATGTGTATAAATATCTGCTTAGGATATTGGAGAAGACTACATGGAGACATGCTTGGCAGATGCTATAAAGGTAGTAAATCCCTCCATGTGTCTAGACAGGCTCTTAGGGAGTGCTGGGAAGAGGTGATAGTAATGGACAATCAGTTACATTTGTAAAAGGGATGGGTAAAAAGGAAGATTGTATACAAATTTAATTTATGGTTTTAGACAATATTGTCTTTGGAAGTTCTTTCCAGGAGCATATTCAGGGCCAGTCAGAGATCTGAAAAACTAAGGTCTTAATGTATAGCAGAGTAAGCATAGTGAAGGTGCGAGGAGGAAATGTTCAGTTTCATCAAGAACCCTCAATGGACTGATTCCTGGAGTGGAAGGGCTTCAGGTAATCCAGAAGGCTTCAGGTAATGGAAGCAAGCTGCACCTAAACTGGTAAAATAGCAACTTAGAAAATAAAAAAGAAAAAAAACCCCAAACAGTGAAGTACAGCAAAACACACTGGAAGGATGGCTCTGTAAGGGTGAATTGAAAGAAAGCTCACCTGCAAGAAAAGGGTACAATCATCCATGGAAAAGAAGTGGAAAAGAGCAATTTGAAGACACAACAATTCCCGTTTAAGCAGAGCACAGACAATGCAAAATCAAATTCTAATCTTACATACATACATAAAAATATAGATACATCTTGGCAGATATTGGACATCTTAGAAATAATATGTGGGAACCAATGACATAGTTTTAAATGAAACTACTAATAAACTGTAGCAAAAACTTGATGGAAGACTGATAATTGAGCACTGAAATGGTATACTAGGTGACTTCTTGGCCCTGAGCAATGTAAAAGACCTGGTTCAAAAGAGAAAAGCTGATGTGATTAAACAGCAAGGTAAAACATGCTACCAGGATGAGGAAAACAAGTTCCAAGTAATACCAGATGAGGACAATAGTTATCCTTCTGGTTTGTCAGAGTTATAAACAGGCAGGTCAAAAAAACATGGAGAGACAACTTGCCAAGGGCTTATCTTTCTTCCTCATTCACCAGGAGCAGAATGCTCTTCATAGGCTGTGTAAAAGGAGTGGGTGGTCGCAGAGGTCAAGGTGAAAAGATAAAACCACAGCAGAAAACCAAATACATTCCTCACATCTGTGTTCACTTGAAAGGAGATCTCTAAGGTTCACAGTTCAATTTCTCTTGGGATATGCTGGAGGATCTGTGTCTGAATAAACCTACAGAGCAACTTCATAAAACAAGGAGTAGAAAAGTCACCATGTACAATCATATTAATCAAAAATTTCGAAAGGAACCCAAGTATAAAATTCCCACGTCAGTTACTCTGGTGTGGGAGCTATCACTTAGAACAACCCCAGTGCAGGAATGGTGGGTGGCCAATAACATGTCAGTTTTGAAAGAGCTATGGAGAGGAGTGTTGTGGGCAGTGAGGGTGAGTAATTCTGATATCCACACTGAGAAATACAATATAGAATTTATGGGTACCACAAATATGTTCAAGAAGAGTTACAGACTCACTGAATGGTTGGAGTTGGAAGGAATCTTCAAGATCGTCCATCCCCAATCCCCCCACACATGGGAAAAGACACCTTCCACTAGACCAGGATGCTCAAACCCCCTTCCAACCTGTCCATGAACAATGCCAGAGATAGGGCAGGCACAGCTTCTCTGGGCAACCTGTGCCAGTGTCTCACCACCTGCACAGGAAAAAACCTTCTTGCTAATATCTCATCTAAGTGTCCCTGCATAAATATAGTGAGTTGACAAGTTACACCCATTATGGAAGAATTGATGGAGTCCTTAGATTTTTCAGAAGGAAGTCATGTTTCACCAGTCTATGAAGGTCATTTTAAGGAGCCATTGAACATTTTTTGTGAGGAAGATAGAGTTGTTAGGTACTATGTGGGTTTCTAAAAAACCTTTTGAAAAGATGATTCCCTAAGGTTTTTGGAGAAGCTAAGCTCCTATGGGCTAAAAGAGAAAGGTATCACATAGGTAAAGAACAGGTTAAAATAAAGGAAGTACTGAGTGAATGAAAAGTCAAACTTTACAATGAAGACAGGCTTCTGACAGTTCTATACAGAAGTTTATGTTGCACAGTGTGTTAACAAATGATTGGTAGGAAGGACAGTTGCCTAACGAGAAAATCTATTTGGGCAAGGATATAAACCTGAGTAGTAGAAAACCCTCAAAAGGCAATATAATGTAAGAAAAGGTTCTGTTTTATACAAAGCAGTCCCAGTGTGGAAATAGCAGTGTCAACACTGTATACAAATTGTGAAATCCACAGTTTCACTAAAAACTAGATTTTTATAGTACTGTGGGTTGATGTGCAAACCCATTAGTTTAGTGAGCAGTAAAAATACGAGTAGTAAGTAATGTTAAAAATTAGTAGATGGGAAGACAACAGAACCGACTGTATTACTGTGTTAATCTATCTATACTTTCACATCTGGAATACCAGCTCTAATTCATGTGTCACAGAAAAATTTTGTGCGGACAGAGGAGCACCACAGGGATATCTGGTGTGTGGAGAGACTGCAGCAGTCTTCAGAGTGATTAAATATAAGTGGGACACTTCTTCCTGAGAAGAGGTGGATGGGGGGAAATATGTTAGTGTTCATGCAAACAATGAAGTGTGATATCCAAACACCAGGGAACCTGGTTTGCAGCGCTGCAACAGTGGGAATGAAACACATGACAGGGAAATGCATCTGGGATTTCTGAGCTGCCAGAAATCACTTTGAATTTTGAGTTTGTGTTTTCTTGTTGCTGCAGAAGTTTAGGTTATTTGGCTCTATATGGAGAATAGGGGTGAGGGTGAAAAAAGATGAGTGAAAGAGTTTTCTGAGGGACCAGTCTCCAGCTGCTGAGGACACGCTGCTCCGTGAAGGCCAACATGCACCATTGTGGGGACACACTCATTCTTCAGAACACACACTTCCGAGGCTGATGCAGTCTTCAGCAGTTTTCTTATAAATTTCTGTTTCTGCTAACCAAGTACCAGGACTGGCATATAAAAGCCTTGAACAGGGTGTGCTGAACTGTCAGATATCACACTCAGTATCTTCTGAATAGCAGTGTATGAAAATGGCTCCTCCCTGTGCCAGATGCTGTACAAACATGGAAGAGAAAGACAGTCTCCTATTGTTCTACAGCAAATTTTCATTCTTGTGGGTATTAAGCAGGTCAACTGAAGGCCAAGGTGCTAAGCATGAAGTTGATGTCAAGGAAGGGAACAGTGGACAGTGAAGGAAACCATTTTCCATCTGAAGATCACAGGATTTTTAGTTTAGAAAATCTTCAACAATAAAGGATGCTAATGCATCCCACTTTCTATTTTTTCTTTTAAATCTCTTCTTCTACCCCTTTTCTATTCTTTTTGAACAGTCCAAGACAACTGAATGATCTTTTCTTTTTGTAGCTCATCCATATCTTCCTAACACTTCAATATCACCTGTCTTCCACATCATACATCTCTGAGATATTATGTCTATGCTACCAAGTCCCTTGGATTGCCAGGTACCATAGCTGAAGGACACTCTAGTCAGAGGTGTCTACAATTTATGACTTACAGAATCAATAAGGTTGGAAAAGACCTTTAAGATCATCAGGTCCAACCATTACCTCAGGACTGCCAAGTCCACCACTAACCTATGTCATGAATGGCCTCATCTACATGCCTTTTTGAACACTTCCAGGGACAATGATTCCACCATTGCCCTGTGCAGCCTGTTCCAATGAAGAAATTTTCCTAATATCCAATCTAAACCTCTCCTGGCATAGCTTGAATCTGTTATGTCTTGTCCTATGGCTTGTTACCTGGGACAAGAGACGAGCCCACCTAAAGAGACTTCAGCATATTAATTACCTCTGGATCTTCCATGTTAGCACTCCTCAGTTTCTAATTTCTTTAACCAGACCTCTTCAACTCTGAACTCCTTTCCCATCACAAAAACACCACTTTGATTATATGAATCAATTCAGCTTTTGAAAGTAGAAGCAGCATTTCTATCTGTGATATGTGTGTGTGAAAAATCCATAACATGAAATAGGAAAGATCTTCTTTCTCGTAATGTGAGCAAAAGACGTAAGTGCAAAGGTCAGGGCAGAAAGAAGTTGTAGGAGAGTAGAGAATTCTTTAAAATTCTGAAGTTCTGGAATAGAACCCCTAAAACATGAAATCCACCAACTTGCTCAAAACATCTTTGTTCTAGTACAGGTTGAGGCTAGTGATATTTGTGGGTCTGGTTTCATTGCAAGGCACAGAAAAGGGGCCTTTGTGAGACTTGTATAAACCTGGAGGTCTGTCATTGCTAGGTTGGAGCTGATCTGAATTTAAACTGATGATAATTTTTAGTAGGTTCACCATCATCACTGAAAGAGTTGGTCTAACTTTAAATAGTTGAGCCTTGTAGTTTGCTCACTCTAGAAAATGAAGGGAGGCAGTACACAAACTGTGCCAGGGAAGGTTTAATCTCCAAGACAGTCTCAGCAAACTGGAGATGCTGTTCAGTGTAGAGAAGTCCAAGGTACTGCATGTGAGTACTGCACAAAGACAGGATGGGCAAATCCTGCCTGAAGATCAGCTCTGCAGAAGAGATCTGTAGCTAAATGCAGGCTGTGCTGCAAGGACAGACACCCTAGTAGACATTAATTCACTTTAGAAATGAGTCTTCAAGACTGGAGATCTTGAAAAGCTGGTTAGATTGGCACCTGGTAAGGTACACAGGACTACAGCTGCCATAGCTCTGGGATATCTGGTGATCTTGCTGGGTGGGCCTACTGTATGACCGTAGTCCCTAAGGGCCCAGACTTACTGATAAAATAAATTCTTAGAGCATAATCATAACTCCTAAGGCTCAGGATAAAAGGGGACGGAAAACTCTTCATTTGGAGCTTTGGGTTTCTGTTTTCTGAGTGTTTACATACCGAAGTGGTATAATGACTAAGGGCTAGGCTGGAATTAATACTGTTTCACTTCTCCCCAGCCATAAACAGACTGAAATAAAGAAGATATCAGGGGAAACCTGGAGAGATAAGAGCCATTTTCCCTGGACTCTAGTTGTTTTCGTCAGGCCATGTAAAACTAACTATGTAGTGTGGGTGTTTTTCTCTTAACTTTGCTTCTCTTCTGAGCTGTGACCCTGCAAATACAGGAGCTCGCTTTCCTTCTCTTGAAAGCAAAATTGTAATTCCTCTCTTGGGACCACAACACCCAACATCTTCGGTCTCCCCACACTCCTATGTTTGTAGGCAGCACCTCATCCAGCCTGTGATCTCCCTTGCCATGAGTGGAGAAAGAGTTTTGGAGGCAGAGGTTTTCAAGAAAGAAAAGGTAAAGCAAAATTATGGGGTCAAGTATGTGATGCTCTTCAGAAGAGAAAAGAAAGGGAAGGCATGGGATGAAGTAAGTTTTCTCACTGTGCTTTTCTTCACTGTTAAACATGTGGGATTGGCCATGTCCCTTGTAAACAAGTTACACATCATTAGAGCTCAAGTTTCTGTGAAACCTGTTCTCATAAATGACTTTCAGGCATTTTATTTAGTAGATACCACTAAATTCAGGGATCCTGGATCTTCATTTTTCCAGACAGACTGATGGAAAAAACTGTCGTCTAGGAACAAATACACTGGATAAACATGAATGTTACCACCTTCTGTGATAACCTAGATTGCATTTGCCACATACCATGTTTCTGGAATCAAGAAAGAACCTTATTGCGCCCATGCAAGGGCAGGTGGTGCACAAATTCTGTGCAAGCTGGAACTAGCAACTAAAATACTTTAATAGCTAATATTTTTAATTGGGGATACAGGTATTGATGGCAGAGTCTTCAAGCATCCTGATGGAAGTTGCAGCATGGTGTAATCCGTATTTGTTTTCCTAACAACCCACAGATCAGCTATCTCAGATCACATACTGGCTTGAGGAAACTCCTGAGAAGTGATTGAGTTTCAGATCACTGCTGGCTATGGATAAATTCCATTGGAGAGTGATGAGAAGGCATCTCAGCTTGACAGGCAATGCAGCAAAGTGTAATACACAATGGATCAATTGTAGTTCAATTTCAGCTTTGATGGAGAGCAGGACTCAAATTTCACATAATTTAATTCCTATAGAGGTCTAGATGACTTAGCTGCTCTTCAATGACACTCTGAGAGCAGCCAGAGAGAAGAAAGTTGTGTGCCCTGAAGATTCATGTCATTAGCATGCTATTGCTCAAATTCCCAAGAGGAAAATGAAGCACAGGATGTGATATTGGTAGTACTTCATAATTCCTTTCTGTGTTGAAATATGGTTTTTTTGGCTGTTGTCCCAAATGCCTGCTTCAAGGTGACACCTCCATTGCCCGCCAAGAGAGCTGCAGATGCCTCTTTGGTCTTGGGACCCCGAAGGCAGAAGAAACAGCTGGATTTTTGCATTTGTTCACTCAGAGAAGTAATGAGTTAGAGGAAAATGGGTTTTTTCCACTTGCTTTTCTCATTTCAGAGTGGTGAATAAGGAGAGGTGTGCATTTAATTAGTCTCAGAAAATCTATTAAACTAGCAGAAGCACTAACGAAGACAATCTTTTCATAACTCCAGCTCACTCTCCAGAGAAGATTTTACAGAGTTTCACTGTAGGCAGCACTGCTATAGTTTCCCACTTTGTCCCATTCAGTGTTTTGACCCTTCAACTAGTTCTTAACCTCCGGCTGGACAGCAGTCATAATTTAAAAGAGCAGCCGGCAGGCCGAAGAAAACACCTGGTGAACTCAAGTAAGGGTTCCTTTCACAGTGGGTCTTGTATCAAAGTTTCATCTTCCACAAAATTTGTGGAAATTTAATACTCTGGCATACTGGTGAATGCCATCAAATGACTATTATAGGACAGAGTGACTGATGGCAAGCAGACAGCATATTTATATATCCTGATTCCTGGTGAAAATCAGACCAGGCTTTTTTGATTGAGAAAGAAATTCTTTCCTGAAAGATCAATCTTCTAATATTTACGGATTTTAAAAAGTGAAAATGTTTAAGAAAAGGAAAGAAATGAGCAAAACAAAATTTTAGTGCCCTCAAAGGGATCATGGCCACATTCTGACAAATGTCCTGAGTATGGATGGTGAATGCAAGAATTTCTGACTAAGGGTTTCTATTTTTATTCTCACCCACATTACATTATGGTTGGAATAAATCAATTTTCTGACCCACTCTACAAATAACCTCTCTTGTCTGCTGTCATCTTCTTTTGCATTCCAAGGTACAAAACTTGCTAGAAGTCTGCAGTGTTCCCAGCAGCAAGAATGTGTTACTTCTTAGTACTTGATTATTGCAATGGTGAGCTGAATAGAAAGAGCCCTCCTCCAGGTGATATTTGTCATTGTCAGCTCCTTACAGGCACAAAGCATTGAAAAGAGGACAGCCACCTGGCTCCTGATGAGAACAGGCTCCCTGATGCTCCTGGGGTCCAGTCAAGATGCCAGTTCTTTGTGAGTGATGGCTCCTTTACTATGTATTCACTTGTAATTCTGGAAAACTGATACTGGATGGGCAGACCATGCTAGATATGTTAGAAAACCACTTGCAATTACAGACAACAGAATTCCTTTCCAGAGGAAATGGTTTTCTCTAGCACCACCTGAGCTCCTTCGATGACTCCAAGGCATTAACAGCCTGCAAATTCCAGAGCACACCTTCTTTTACTTTGCAAATGGATCTATATCACACACTCTTGCAATACGCATGCTCCTAGAACAGGGCAGGAAGTTTGCCTGCCCAAGGCACTGAGTTATTGCTCTTTGCTTTTCTCCCTGAGAAAGTTGTAGACCTCTTCCTATCTGGGTATATTGCTATTAAAAATATCTCGCCTGGGGACTGAAATCTATCCCTGAAAAGAGCATGTACACTGCCATTTCTGATAGCAAATGTCAAACCACTCAGTGTTTCTTTTGTAATATCCTCTAGGGTGGAAGTGGGTTTTAACAGAGATGACAAATGCATTGCACACCTTAATTTCAGGACTGTCATTCAGACAGACAAGCAATAGACAGGAAATGAGAAGAAAGCTTCCCTTTTGTATTCCCAGTGGGCACATCGTTCTGCATAGCATGCTTCTGTGCCAGCTAGTTTATGCTGCAGGCTTGATCTGGTACTGTGGAACAGCTCACTCTCGCTTTCGTGTAAGGAAATCAACGAACTCATGGTGCAATGATGATGAATGTCACAAGTTCAACCTGAAGGGCTACGATGAGGCATGAGGAAGACAATAGCAGGGCTTTTACCCTTTAACTGAGAGGCAGCTGGACAGTATATCTCTTCCATTACATGGTCCCCATCTGATTTTAATAAGTTTCTCTGGGACCTTGATGAGTCAAAGAAGTACCAATCTCCATTAACTTTGGTATCTTACTGGTATGCCCTAGGAGTAACTAATGAAAACAATTGCCTGCCAAACAAATTCTTCATATGCCAAGGTTTAAAATGTATTACAACCCCTCTCAGTTTCCTCCCATCCCCACTGCAAACTGCTGAATTAACAAAAGAGAAGTCAGTGGTTCTTGGCATAGGATGTGAAGAAGATGTGATAGTAAAACTCATAAAGACAGCAGCATCTGCAGAGAGTACCTGCATCTGCAGAGACGCACTGGAATGGTGGAAGCCTTTTCTTGCTTTCTCTGAGTTTCTGCCAGCATCTTCAGTCTCCGGTTTGGAAGTGCAGTGTGATATACCAGAGAAAGGTTGCCCATGACTGCAGAGTATCAGACACAGGAGGCCTTCAGGACCAAAATATCTGTGGATGCTGGTTTTGTTTCAAACACGTCTGAATTACATGTAACACTTATTGCCATGTTTCTGGCCAGAGACAGATCTCTGTCGCACTTGGCTGTCCAAAGGTCTCTTAGGGCACCAGATACGAAGCATGGTTTCCTCTAGCTGCTGAAATGGCAACACAATTCCTGCGCAGCTCCTTGTGCCAGTCCTCTAAAGCACGTCCGGCAACAAGTGAGCTCATATAACTTGAAAATCAGGATGAAATACCTCATCAATTTGAAATCCATTCTTCTAGGGTGCTTGTCTGGATATTTTTTTTAAACTTTGTTTTTTTAAATGATTGACCTCAGACAAACCAGTGGATAAATTATATTTTTTCCTATGTCAACTGTTTGTTATCAGAGGAAATGTCCTCACAGTCAGGACTTGCTGCTTTTTGTGTTTTATCTGTGCAGCAAATTCCATTAAGTGAAATTTAATGCCAAAGCTCTAAGATCTGCATTCCTGGGGAATGACTTTTTGGGGGGCATTGTCTTTGAATCAGGAGCAAACACAAGCTGATAAAACACTTGTTGGATTATTTAGTCATGCCATCTTTTGCTGGATAGCTAATACACACATACAAATCACCACAGGCAAAAATATTTCCTAAAGTGGAACATTGATGATTCCAGCAATGGTCTTAGGCAATTAAGCAACCCTACTAGTGATTAAGCTGTTCCTGGCATGCATAACAGCCTGAACAAGGTCTCCCTCTCAACCCCTCAGAGTAACAGACCTTGTTTGTACCTATCTGGTCATGTTGTACAGCAACACACATAGGGAAAGAAAACATCACCCTATTTCATCTTCTTAAAAGCATAACTGTTGCTGGTTCTTCATTGCTTTGCACCACATAATTTTATAGCAGCTAGAGGAAGCATAAGTGTCTTCTCATCTGTAGAAAGAGGAGCAGAGTAAGCAGGGCCAGGGGTCTGACAGCATTGTCAAACCTTCTAAGAAGACTGCCATTTTATTACGGAGGCACTGTGTCGCTTGTCCCCCTCAGGTGTGATAGTCTGGCATGCTTCTCCAACTGGAGACGCATGTATGGCACACCAGTGACCACAGATGAAGGACCTGTCTCTTTTCCCCCTTCTGCCTTCTGTATCCTGTTATTTTCAGCATAGAAGAGAATACACAGTAGTAAGTATCAAAATTAACACTAAGCTGGTAGCAAGTCCCAGTCAAGACCCTCTTACAGCCCTGCTGTTCATAACAGATGTGAAGGTTTTGTTGAAGCTCCTTTAATTGAAGGTTGATGTGCTTATGAAAATCATTATCTAAACTGCTAGGTTGCAGAGTACAGGTCATGCATATAGATCAGAAGCTGAAGGATGAATAACGTCCAAATAACAAGAAGAGTTAGGTTTATTCAGACCCATGTATTTGGCCACTATGGTTTTTGGAGAAAGATGATAAGTGGATGCAAGGTGCAATGCTGTCTAATAATTGTTGAAACACTAAAGCAGCACAGTGGATGATCCCAGACCTAATGGAGTTCATGTTGCCTGAGGGATGCCTACATGGTCTAGATATAATCTTGAAACCATGAGCAGTCTATTGGTTAAATTGAACTAGCCATTAATCAATTAACTAAACCCTGTGCCCAGCAGCAGCAGAAAGACTTCTTCCAGACTGTGGATAAACCACCTTATGCTTCTCAATTCAAGCCAAGATAAGCATAATTTTCTCCTACAGTCTCCCTCACTCAGGTACATGTGAGCACAGCCAGTCAGAGCAACCTGCCTGTTGGTTTCTTTTACAAAGAATTCATACTTTCACAGACTGCCTTCTCAGAGCTGACAATGCTAAACCTGATTTATGTGAGGGGAGACAGAAAACCACAGGTTGTTGGTCTGCAGTATCCACTAATGGACTACTCTTTCCTGATGGCCCCAGTTTTCACTGAACAACGGCTCAAGTGTTATCACTGGCTAGGGACATCTTTGCATGGTGGAGTGATTGCTTAACTCTGCAGAAACAACTGAGGAGTATGCTTCTGATTCTCCTTTTCTTTAGACCAGACGCAGAAACTCTGCAAAGTAATATATTGGGAGCTTTTAGTGCCTAGAAAAGAGGATGAGCCTACACCTGTCTAAGCCTGACACAAACAAGCTGCAGAGGACCAGAGCATAGTAGGAAGAGCTAATCTCTCTCAGGATCCCTGGTACAAATGCTTCTCCAGCTCCTAAAGAGAGTGCTCCCACCTCTGCCTCCTCCTGCCTCTGAGTACAGCTCTGCACAGAACATCCACAGCCACATGGTACTGATCAGATCATCTGCTGGAGTGTTCTCCCTTTGGTTTCTTGCTGCTGTTCTCAGAGTCTTGCATCTGTGACTCTGCCAGTGCTGTTCTGATGGGTTCCTATGGGAAGTGACTGCAACCAGCTCTGCCTGCTTTCCAACTGTTTCCTGCCGTTTGTTGCTTTGGGCTGTATTTCGAAGCCTATTATAGCTATGCATATAGGTTAACATCCAGTGTCCTGGGTTCAGCAGTATCAGTTATTTTTCTCCTTAGTAGCTGGTGCAGTGCAGTTACAGACTTTAGTCTGAGAACAGTGCTGATGACACTGATGTTTTCAGTTGTTGCTCAGTAATGTTTACTCCAATCAAGGACTTTTCAGTTTCATGCACTACCAGTGAGGAGGGGAACGGAAAGCTGGGCAGAAGGAGAGACAGGACAGCTGACCCAAACCGACCAAAGTGGTATTCCATACCACAGCATGTCATGCCCAGTATATAAACTGGGGGCAGCTACCTAGAAGGCCCAGATCACTGCTTGGGTTGAGCTGGGTATTGGTCGGTGGGCGGTGAGCAATTGTACTGTGCATCACTGGTGTTTATTGTAAAAGCCTACAGCACCCAAGATTTCCAGGCAGTCCTCCACCCAAGTGCTAACCAAGTGGCATTTAAACCTGAGCAAGAGGGTGCATTAGTGTGTACAGCATGTGCAGCATCCCATAAGCAGGAAGAAACAGGAAGGAGTCTGAGTGGCTAATGAAAAACTTCAGGATTGTCATGGGAAGTGTTGTGGGGGATCATCTGCAGCCATGGAGGTGAAATCAGAAAGAGGATACTTGTCTTCTTTGTCTTCTCCCCACTTGCTATCAGAGATTTTTCCTTTCTCTTTTCTCTTTCTCTCATTTAATTTTTGTTTTTCCCCCAAAGTATCTCCGTAGAATCATAGAAGAGAAACATAGAATAGTTAGCATTGGAAAGGACGTTATGATCATCCAGTTTCAACCTGCCTGTTCATCTAATTCCACCATTACAGTCAATGCATACCATCAGCTATGGATCCTGCTGAAAAATGGTTGTGCACCTGTTTCAACATGCTTTGTGCATCATGTTTCATTTTATATAAATGATAAAGCCAGAGAAACAATAGTCTTGGGTAACGCCCAAGGATCAGAATCCCCTGCACCCATCTATTAGGATGGAAATGGGTTCAAGTTTCAGTTCCTGGATTCCTCTGCACTGCCGGCAGAGGAGCAGGTGTAGTCTGGGAGGCAGCTGAGGACCACACTGGGGTCCCCTTGGGGGCTTCTGCTTTGCAAACAGTCACTGCTGGAAACCTCAATGAGCAGATCAGGTAGATTTGGGTGCCTGAATGTCCTTAGGAAGTTGTAGCGTGTTGCAGACCTAACTGAGTGTGCTCGGCTGACGGAGTACCAGGCTGATGGCCACAATGCTGAGTAGTATCCTCATGCCCATGATGTAGCAGTAGCTTGTGTGGGCTGCTACTGTAAATTCACTAACACAAATCAGCTGTGATCACTTTTCCACCATGACCAGTTAAATTTGCTAGAAAAATCACTGATCAACCTGACAAAGTACATTAACTGCAATATATCCACACAATTCTGCTTTTCCGCCTGCTGTGTAGGGACACCAGTTGCCCCCCTGTAAAGAACGTCCACAACAAGATGTTTTTGGGAATGTGAGTTTCCAGCTGGAAAAAGTGAGAGCTGCTGGGCAACAGCTACTTCGCCTGATTGAAAGAATACAACTGGTTTGTTGAGCTTTGTTTCCAGTGTTATTATGATTATGAATTCAGTTGTTCACATTTTGTCATAGGCATTTTCCATGGATTAGGCATTCTGTTTCCACACTTCCGTTAAAACCATGCTCTGGCTACAGGACATTCCGCCCCTCTGCTCACTTGTTGGCTTGCTGATTCTACAGGGTTAATGTATTTGAAAGGACACGATAATGGAAAAATTAAGCAGCTCATTCTGCAGCAGGTAGGAGCCATCTGATGCTTTGTAGGTGTCAGATAAGCATAGCAAACAAATGTCAACAGCTTTGTGGTAATGAGACATAAAGGACTTACACCTGCTAAGAAATGCTCGGGGCCAGCTTCTGACACCCTCTGACTCTCCTGACTGTCTTACCTCTGTGTATGTGGCTCTAGAGAAGACAGTGGCAGTGTCTGCACCCCTGATATATACTGCCACTGAGACACTGACAGTATCTCCTCCAGTGGGGAGGGAATGGATTGATCTGGGCCCTACTGCTGCTGAAGTGCTAATGCTCTGGAAGCCCCAGGAGCCAGCATTGTCTAAAGGATTAGTACAGTAATTAACAGGCTCCCTAAACACCATTTTCCAGAAGCTTTAATGACCTCACCTGAAAGGTTGAACTTTTCTGGCTAGACTAGAGCCGGTAAGGGTTATTCAAACTTTATGCAGTTCAGCTACAGAGTATTATAATCATTATGATTTCAAAAATAGTTTTCCCATTGCTGCATTACAGCACAGGATATGTCTCTGTGCGTTCCAGTGAATCTGCACTTTGTTACTGCGGTCCAGGATCCAGAAAAGCACCCAGTTAGCTCCAGGAGTCCAGTTATGCAGGCTCTGCCGCTGGGAAACAGAGCTGGACATTGGGAAGTCTCTGGCTTCAATGCAATGTGCAACTGCAGCTTTTCCAGCCCGCACAGGTCTTACCTCTTTCCTCCACACCACACCTCTCCCTGGCACCAGGGCAGGTCAGGGACTCATTGCAGGGGGGAAATTTTATCCCTCTCCCTGCAAATTGCCCAAGCAGCAGAGTGGCAAGGAGGCCATCTCAGGGTTACTGCAGGGTGACCACAGATCTCCTTGATAAGGTAGTGGATGCTAGCTGAAGCATGGCCCGTGACGAAGAGTTCCTGGAGCCTGCTGCTGTCCCTCCTTTGTCAGCTCTCTATGTCAGGCAGCAGGCGGGCTGTCACTGTCTTGAGCAATCCTGGCTGTTGCAAGGAGCACATCAACCCACCATAGCATTGCCAACTAGCCTTTCTCAGGCAGAAAACCATACAATCACAGGTCAGGCACCACTTGATTTTGGGTCTTAGACTAAAGGTGTTGCCCCTGTGCTGAGCAGGACAGATAGCATGGCTGATGCTGACTGCTGCCTGAGGGAGTCCTGCAGGCCTTCTCAAGAGTGGTCCCTGTCCCGCTGCTGTTCCCTTACTCTTTTGTTGGTGGCCATTTATCCCAGGCTGTAATAGACAGGCCTGTCTTGCTCTCTGTTTTGCCCTTCCTGGCCTTATTTCTGTTCCCCCTCTGTCTGGGCTTCATAGAATCATAGAATAGTTAGGGTTGGAAAGGACCTTAAGATCATCAAGTTCCAATCCCCCTGCGATGAGCAGGGACACCTCACACTAAATCATATCACCCAAGGCTACGTCCAACCCGGCCTTGAACACCACCAGCAATGGAGCATTCACAACTTCCCTGAGCAACCCATTCCAGTGCCTCACCACCCTTACAAAAAACATCTTCCTCATATCCAATCTAAACTTCCCCTGTTTAAGTATGAACCCGTTGCCCCTTGTCCTCTCACTACAGTCCCTAATGAAGAGTCCCTCCACAGCATCCCTGTGGGCCCCCTTCAGATACTGGAAGGCTGCTATGAGGTCTCCACGCAGCCTTCTCTTCTCCAGGCTGAACAGACCCAACT
>JANRGW010019622.1:0-21540 GCA_024733675.1 Psilopsiagon aymara | reverse complement strand
CCTCACAGTAAAGAATTTCTTCCTTATATCCAATCTAAACTTCTCCTGTTTAAGTTTGAACCCATTACCCCTTGTCCTATCACTACACTCCCTATGAAGTGTCCCTCCCCAGCATCCCTATAGGCCTCCATCAGATACTGGAAGGTTGCTATGAGGTCTCCACACAGCCTTCTCTTCTCCAGGCTGAACAGCCACAAGTTTCTCTGCCTGTCTTCATATGGGAGGTGCTCCAGTCCCCTGATCATCCTCATGGCCCTCTTCTGGACTTGTTCCAACAGTTCCATGTCCTTTTTATCTTGAGGACACCAGAACTGCACACAATACCCCAAGTGAGGTCTCACAAGAACAGAGTAGAGGGGCAGGATCACCTCCCTCGACCTGCTGGTCTCGGTTCTTGTGATGCAGCCCAGGATGCGGTTGGTTTTCTGGGCTGTGAGCGCACACTGCAGCCGGCTCATGTTCATTTTCTCATTGACCAACACCCCCAAGTCCTTCTCCTTGGGCTGCTGTCAATCTCTTCTCTGCCCAGCCTGTAGGTGTGCCTGGGATTTCTTCGACCCAGGTGTAGGGCCTTGCACTTGGCATGGTTAAACTTCATAAGGTTGGCATCACTCTAGCTTACAATGTGTCTCCTCAATGGGATAGGTATCTGATGCATATTAAATGGAAACTGTATATGTAAATATATCCTGGTAAACATGGCAGCAAACTTACATAAATTTCAACTGAATGCCAATAAAGATAAGTATATGCATACTGCGGGCTTTAGTCCTCTACCTCAGAGTCACATATTCACATATACTCATATAATGCATATGCAATTGCTTTCTTTTTGTGCAGAAATACTCCTAAAATGAGTAGAGATTGAAGAACACAGATTTAAGGCTTAGCACCTGAGATTTCTGGTAGCCCAATTTCTGTTAATTTGATTCTTTTTCTGATAACCATACTTGGAGAATTAAGTATTGACAAAATGCAGTAGGCATCAGACAACTCTGGACTCAGGTTCTATTTATCATTAGAATGTTTTATTAATTTCTGGAAGTAAATTATTTTTGCAATGTTAAATAATTCAATTTTGGAAGAAAGACAACCTTTATAACAGGGTGTATCTGCTGTGAAATTCGTACTGGAAAGCCCTCAAATTTGGCCAAATTAAAGAATATAAACTTCTAGGGGTTTTGCAGCTATGTTCTTTGGTATGTTTAATCATTTCATAGCTCCCACTCATGTCCAAACCACATGTTTATTGCAGAACAGAAGGAATGTCTATGACTCATTCCCTGACATCTCTGTTACAAGGCTGGAGTGTGCATGTGGAGTCATGCAGTCACCTTCTGCTTAGACTGAACGACAGTGAAGCACTGTAGTTCAATGAGGAGAAAATCTCCTAGGCTGGCTTTTTTTTGGGGTGGAAAAAGAACCTGCAAAACTAAAGGAATGAGAGTAAAGATTTTGGAAGTTGTCAAATTAAATAGGTGTGTAGAGCAAGGTACCTGTTCTTAGTTTGGAATGAGAAAGCTGTGATTTAGCATCCTTGAGAGAAATATGGTAGGAGAAAAATGTCTAGCTGGAGAAAATTTGTTCTATATCACTGTTACAATAGGGAGTAAGTTAAAGGTCTTTTCAGTTAATCAGTACTGACTGGGCAAAGACAGAGTGAAGTAACATGGGCAAAGTGATATGGTGATGAGACAAAGTAGGAGTCTGCAGTTTGTAAGAAACCACCTGATAGAAAGAGACAAACAAAAATGCTGTGAGAGGAGAACCTAGCCTCACAGTGGTAGGATGTTGATCACAACCATAAAGAGTTTGTTGTCTCTTTTTTTGGGAGGGATTTCTTTATTTTTATTTAATGAAAAAAAAAATTAAAAAGGCATCAGGGAGAGTCCTGTAAAATATCTGTGAAGACCAAGAAAAAAAAGGAATTGCAGGCTTACAAACAGGATAGGAAGTTGCTGTTATTACTATTACTTGAAATCTTGAGGTCTGTGTGGTGTCTCTAAGCCCAACCCCAGAGATGTTTGCCAACATTTCATATTTTTCAACTTACTTTAAAAATGCAAGATATTAAAGATACTCCAGAATTTAAAATGTTTTTGTAGTTTACAATTGAAACTTAGTTTTCCCCTAGGTATCTGTTGCCTACTGTATGACTTGTGCTCACGTAGTGAACAAATACTCAGTATCAGTTTTCACTCTATTATTTGGTGTGTACTACAGGCCTTACATGCTGCGTGCTATTCAATCTCTTTCAGTGAAGAGAGTTATCCACTTCCCACACACACACCTTTGTAATCATGACAAATATATCTAAATGCATCATAAATGGTAATGCACTTAGTATCATAATGTGAAGAGTTTCCATTCAGGTTACATCCAGTTGACTGAGGGAGAGCTTTTTCACAGAGATGGAGGTTAAGAGTGCCATGTACTTGTAGTTGTCCACTGTGATGCATCAGTGATCTAGTTTTTAAGAGCTCTCTGCATTATATACCCTATTATGTGTTCAAAGTGCAATTCAGTTCCAACTGGAAATGCTCAGCTTTTGCACTGAGCAGACCAGAATTGCAAGGCAGGCACTCAAAAAATGAAGGAAAGAAATGTAGTAAGTGCTCAGCTATGAAAAGCTCGGTTTGAGTGATTTGCCTGATAGTGCCCAAGCATTCTGTACCAGAGACAGATGAAGATCCTGGTTTTCTAGGAAAGTATTCTTCTGGCCTAAACTCGAAACCGCTCTTCCTTCTCATGCAATCTAATCTTTTCTACTGAACTTTTTTCTAGTCTATGATTTTTCTTCTTATGCTCCTCTTCTCCATTAAACATTCCTACTTCTCAGCAAAGGACCTTCTTTTCAGGACTCATCACATTCAGCAAAATGTGACTTTCATTGTATTTCAGACTCTGAGTAAATAAAGTTAACTATTACTAAGATTTGTTATGTCAATGGTAATGTAGGAGACTTGAAATTTTAAGAGAAAACATAACTATGGTACTAATACTCTTGGAAAACCTGCAGGAGATCGTAACTATAACTAAGTGGAAAACATTGCTCATGGCAAGAAGTTAGTACTAGATGATCTTAAGGGCCTTTCCAACCCAAACTATTCTATAATTCTATAATCACAGGTTTCGAATCTTATTGTAGAAGGGAACACTGCTAGGTGAGAAAGACACTTAAATAGGAGTTGTCAATTACATCAATGGCTTGTAAGTTCAAGTCTCATAAATGTTGGAGATATGCCATAAGGGAGATTTATTTTCATACCTCCAAAGAACAGCAAGAGTAAAAATCTGTAAATGTTTCATATTGCATCCTCAGATAAATGTATATTACCTCTCCTCCCATGTAACATTAATATTTGGAAACTATGAGGAAAAAAGATGACAGCTTAAGGAGGCTGAGAAAATTATGTGATGGACTGGTACCCAGTTTATTGCTTCCTGCCTTCACCTTTCTCCCATCCCTCTCTTTTTAACTTTCTGCTTCTCCTCCCTCCCTTGTGATGGCTTTGCAAAACACTCTTCGGGACTGATATACTGAGGGGATTAAAACCCTGTGTTACAGCCAATATCTTCTTTTTTTGAGCAAAGGAGACCCACATGGGCTATGAAATATTTTATATAAATAAGAATATGAGTATATACACAATAATTATGTGTTGTGTGTACATATTGCACAATAAATGATTGGCATATATATAAAAAACACAAATCTTGACCACATCTAATCAAAGATTCATTGTTTCCTTATTACAGAAAAATAAAGACTACACAGAATGATGCAGTTAAACTTGTTACATGCACACTTATTTTCTACCCCTTTTTCCTGCTGTTACGCTCTCCCTTCCCCTGCTCCTTTCAGTCCTAACATCAGTGGTCTCATTCTGGTGTCTAATGGAGTCACCAGTATGTAGAATCCTCTACAGGGAGATAGAAAATATACATGTTAAAGTTTTCTTCTTCTGACCAGGATCTGCTATGAGTCCTTCCATCTGTTAACACACCTTTACACTCTTTCTTTCTCTTCATTGTTCTGCAGCTCCATTATACATCTGAATGTAGTATGTATGCTACACTTTATGTGGATTAGTTACTAGTTCTTCTCTGTTAGCCCTACACCAGCTTTGGTCTGCCTTTCTTTATCTACTGTAACCACTGGTGAGCTGTTCATAGCTGCGCCAAGCCTGGTGCTGTTACAGCTAAATCAGGTAAATCAAAGCTGAAGGCAGGTCAGAAAGAGTTCAGACAAAGCAAGCCTAACAAGCTGTAGCCCTGAGAACTCTCAAGCTTGCAAAGCCTGTGGTTTTCCAAAGCCTGTTATTAGTAATGGAACTACCATAATGCAGGACTAAAATATAACATTAGATTGCTGAAGTTGATATTACTGGACTATACTGGTAAGGTAATTAAGCCTGGCCAAAGAGATAGCTAATACATACACTACTGACACTGCCTTGGAGGGCTGAGATTAACCAGTAGTAGCACTTCATTTATACTAGTAAAACATCTGTGATACCAATTCCTGTATCCTTAATTTATAATATTCTCAAAGCATTAAAAAGGATTACACTATATTTTAGAGTAAGGACTACCATTATGAATCAGGCCTGTCATCCATCTGCCTTGGCTAATAGCCAGTATGAGATGCTTCAGAAAGAGGTGTAAGAAACCCCAAAGTGGGCAATTATGGAATAACTTGCCCAAGTGGAAGTCTTCTTCCTAATTTTCAACAGTTAAAGATTTGCTTGTTTCCTGTCACATGAAAGCTTATAAACCTTTAAAGTTTAAGGGGATTCTTTCTTCCTACCTGATAAAACTATGAATGTCTTAAGTTTTCAAGTAAGTGTAAAGCCCTACTTAGAGTCCTAAGCTTTTGGCATCAGTGATTACTTGTGGTAGGGAGTTTTATAGCTTAACTATGCAGTGTGATTAAAAATTAGAGTATTTTATTACGTTCATTTTATTAGGTGCTTGATTCATTTCAGCAAAGTAACCTCCATTTTCCTCACTCACCCACAGATATTTTTGAGAACTATGTAGGGGAACTTAGACTCTGTATTTAAGCATCAAACTGAACAGATTTTTTTCCTTCTAGTTTTTAGTAGGTGTATGAAGATGAGGCACTCTGATTTTTGGTACTGATTTTTAACAAATCTCAGTAAAGAGATAGAGATTCTGATTTACTCAGTTGAGTTTTCATTAAGTTTCAGTGCTCTTCTGTCTGGTGTATCAGTCCTTAATTTGATTTCCCAGGCCAGTAAAAACAATGCTTTTCTCTAGGGCCATTTCTCCAAATACACTGGGAGTTTGAAAGCTCCTTATCTCTCTTTACTGGAGTCTTCATGTGGATGCTGTTGCACTGTAGATTATTTTATTCTCCTCTCCTGTCTTATGGAAATATAATGAACTAGCAGCAGCAATCCCCTCTGACTATGCAGGCTTGTTGCTGAACTTAAGAGATTAATAAACATTCCACATCAAAACTTTCAGATCTTCCCCTTTTTTTCACAAGATATATTTCCTGGCATTTATAGTTTTGAAACCAAACTGCTCTCAGAGCTGTTTGTCTGCTGCTGAAACCCATTTCAATGAAAGGCAGTGATTTTGTGTCAGCAGTATAGAACCCATATGCTACGATCGCCTGTCTTAAGTCACTTGGTTGGATGTACAGTGACTGATGAGAGCAAAAAACTTAGGAGAGCAGTGCCTGTTACTTGTTAAAATTCAGTTAAAGAAGCAAGGACAATATGGAGCATGGCAGTTCTCCACTGAATTCAGACCCGTCATTTAGATTCTCTTTTTCTGCTCTTAATTGTATGAAATAATGTTCCTAATGTTTTTGGGTTCCTACTGTGTTTTGGATCACCACTTTGTGTGAGGATTCATTTTTGAAGTTGGGTTTTCAGTAACTTTAAGATTAATGCGCAAACATTCTTTTTATTCTAGCCCATTTGGGGGGGCGGTAGGTGGTTTGGAACACTTTTCCTTAAACAAGGCATTATTTGTTAATTTACACACTTTGGACAGTGTTAAAGGGTACTGAGAGGACAGAGCAGAAGACCAACGCATTAGACTAACCCATCCTTTTTGCTTGAGTGTTTACGTTCTATTTAAAGTCTTCATAAAGCAATTTTCGCCAGTCTTGTTTTAAGTGTATCTATGGACAGAACTTGCCCCTGCAAAGTTTTGATGCAGTCTTACACAGATAAAATAAAATCTATATTGTTGAAATTTAGCTTGAATTTCCTATTTTGTTTGAATCCTGCTGCTTGCAGTTGTCTTTAAAAATTGTACAGAATAATTCTGTTCAGCCTGGAAAGGAGGAGGCTTGAAGACATTTTTGCTTCCTTTCAATACACAAAGGGGACTTAGAAGAAAGACTTTTACCAAGGCTTGTAGTGACAGGACAAGGGGTAACAGTTTTAAACTGATATGGGGTAGACTTAGATTGGACATAAAGAAGCAACTATTTTAAAGTTAGGGTGCTGAGGCACTGGCACAGGGTGCCCAGAGAAGCTGTGGCTGCCCCATCCCTGACAGTGTTCAAGGCCAGGTTGGATGAGGCTTGGAGCAATCTGCTCTAGTGGAAGGTGTCCCTGCCCATGGCAGGGGTTTGGAACTGAATGAGCTTTAAGGTTCTTTCCAGTACAAATCACTCTTTGATTCTGTCATTCATTTAATGTTCATATTTTCATATTTTGCATTGCTATAAATAAGTCATTTCTTCGTGAACTGAAATAGATATATTAGTGAACCTGAACTCTTTGACTAAAGCTGGAGCATGGGGAGGGATGAGGAGTTCACTTTCCTTAAGCTTATTAATTTCAATTTAAAAATGCATAAACAATTAGGTCTTTTTGACAGCAGAAACCTGTGCACTATGCCACATGTGGCTTGGTACTGAGTAATACTTGTTCCCCCAGAAACACTTCTTTCAGGTTTGCCTTGATGAAGGTGGATGGCTGGGAAGAAAGAGTAATAGGGAGAAGGTAGTGGGAAAAGAACAAAGGCGTTCTCAAATATCTGTTTAATTTTGCCTGAATGGGTTCTTACCCCTAAGTTTAGGATGTCTCCTATAATGGAAAAGATCTTTTCTGTCAGAATAGCAGTTTCTGCCCCAAAGGACTGTGTTCACTGTTCTTTGAGAGTTTTAAATGCCCCGGACTGCTTTGAGCAGCTTACCAGATGGCCTCCAGAGACTTCTTCTAACCTGAATAATTCCCTGACATGGGACAGCACGCAACAACTATTGGTCATGAACATACCTTCACAAATAAAAGGTATGAAGTGAAATTGAAAGAACAAAAATATCTTCATTCTTAGCAAGTCCCACATTACTTTTATCCTAGGACAGAATATTCCCCACAGATCACTAGGAGCTAGTAACCTGACTGCAACGTGACATAACAAAATTGCAGTGTCATATAAAGATGGAGATAAAAAAAGTGGAGTGCTCCTGCTGCAGATGTGATGTCCAGCAGGAGAAAAATGGATTATGTATGACTTCTCTATTCTTTATAGCATTCAGCCTTTTCCCCACTGAATGGATTTTGAAATGTAAGAGTTATTGCAAGCTGTTTAATTTTCTGAACATAATGGGTCTTACAGAGATAAATGGATTCAAATAGCTCAGCAAGCTTTAGAGAAAGCAGACAAGAAAAGACAGTACTAAACACAAAGACACCTCTGTTTAAAAGGAGGAGCAACTCTGTTTAAAAATTGTCTTAAAACAAAGACTTTTGAAAACTCTACCTTTGAACAGGATTCCATAATTGAACCCCTGAATTTTGCATTTCAGGTTAGTAAGATTCTGATAACAAAGGAGCAGTAAAGGTGTTATTAATAAAGTTGTTTTCTCTTTGTATTAGTAATCATGTGGTACGCCCAAATCCTTTTTATTAATTCTTGGTTTCATCAAACTGTGTGTTGTTGAAAAAGCTGAGGAAGACATTGCTTTAATGGTAACCTTGAGTAGACTGTGAGATGGAAAGTTCTTAAAAGGATTATTCACGTGAGACTTCAAGACTATTTTGTAGGGTCAAGGCATCCTGAGGAGTTAGTTACATTAATTTGTTAGGAAATAACCCCCATATTGCTTTTGACTTGCAGTTTTGTTACAGGTAAGACTGTGGAAGATACCCATTCTGCTCAGTGCTTTACTGTAAGTGTACTGGTGTTTAGCTAATGCATCCAAAAGTTTAGAGTGCTTCACTGCTTGTCAGTGCATCTGGTAATGACCCAGGTTTTCACCAGTGTCTATCAGTCAGCCCATGTTTGCCCCAGTTGGACAGATTTCCTGTCAGGTCCATCATTCAGACGTTGGATCATCACCACATAAATCACCTGGGTAAATCAAGCCAGAATGAAATTCACTGTGCCCATTAAGGACAGGTATCATCTCACAAAATACATGGCATGTCGAAGTTGACATAATGTTCACTGAGAAAGGAATATGGCCAATCCATTTACTAAACTGAATAAATCAAAAGAGGGAAAAGAGAATTAAACAGGCATCCCTGCTATCTTTTATGGAGCAAAGGTGACTTGAGTGTTAGTAAGTATAGAAGAGCTCCACTGCTCGTCACTGGTGATCCTTCACTCCCATACAAACCTCTTCTGACAGCTGATAACATCATCAAGTTACAGCAGTTTCAGCATCCTCCAGTCATGTCTGTTGAGCTATGAGTTCAGCTCCAGCTACTCAACATTTCATAGGCACAGCCTAACAGCCTAACTAAACACTGTCAGGACTGAGTACATGACACTATAGATACTTGAAGCATGATGTGTACACCTGCATTTACACTTGCCCACTTATCACCTCTTTCTGGTGGAACTTCAGCTCTCCTTCATTAAAATCACTCCAAATGATGTTTGTCTAATTGGAAGACTCTAGCAAATCTAGAATTATGTCCAGAAATTGAATGGCAGGCAACAGGGATTTGGTTTGTGCTTGTTTTTTGCTCATGTGTGTATGATCTGAAGTAAATGAACTTATGGAAACAGGCTGGATATTGATCTCTCTTCTAAAGTTGATGTTTTAGCAATTAGACTTTAATCATGTTCTAGCATGCATGCTGCCTCTCTCTTGGCCCTAGCTCTCATTTATTCAGGGTAACTCAGATGAAACTGAAGGGATAGAAGAAACCCCTGAGGAATTTGCTCCTCAGCTTTAGCAGCTATCTGCTTGGGTTGCTGACTGCTTTGGGCTCCTCAACGCGAAACACTTCTTATTCCCAAACAATTTCTGAATAGCAAAGGCCCCAGTGTACTGGTTTAAGTTCAGGAGTGTTGAATCTAGGCACATCAATGTGAAGCATTGTAGCATGCAACCACTAGAAGCCTAGGTCTCTGCTTTTACTTCACTGTAAACTACTCTTGGCAATTTCTAGATCTGATGCTACTTCACGTTGCTATGTTTGCTAAACTGATGTATTATTCCTGCTTGCTTTGTTTACCTACAACTAGCCATTTCTTTCAATTTTCCTGGGAGTCAGTCTTCTACTCCTTCTTGCATTTACCGTTCCTTCCTCAATATGCCTCTCTCTGTTGCAATTCCTTCTTTACTCTTCCAGATATTTCCACTTCTTCACTGCTTTGTTTTCCCTTTCTTTTTACTATTGGTATTTCTGCTTCTCTGTTTGCTGATCCTAGGAGACAATGAGCATCTCTTAGTGTCATGACTACCCTACGAAAAAGCTTTCTGGAATTTGGTTCTTCTTTGATATATAAAATCAACTCAGATTAACAAGGTCCAGATTTTGAGCAGTGCCTTTGGCTATTGAAAGAATGTTAGTAAATGCTAATGGACAGTTTCAACTCTTCAGCTAAAGATGTTCTGATATATAGCTGAGGATCTGGTACATAAGTTTATGTAGATTTCTTTTTACAGTGTATTTCAAAACATGTAGTAAGAGTTGATGGAATTATTTGCTATTTGACACTTTTTTAATGTGTTCCTTTTTCTCCCAGTCATGGCTGTTCATTACTTGCTCTTGCCTTCACTAAATTTTTTTGGTTTTCAGATATGTGTGTCCAGCACTCTGCACAGTTTCTGCTCCTGACAAATGTCTTCAGGGTACTTGTTTCAGCTGCTAATGATGTACAACAGATCACTTAAGTCAGCTGGAGCGTTGTTTCTTTCCTTTCTTAAAGAGAAGGCCTTGTTAGAAAGCCAAAACTTTATAAGCAGGAAGAGGGAGAGGATTAAAATACGTAACAGCCATAATGAATGCTCATGTTTCTGAATGGGCAACCTCCTTGGCGTTCTGCAAGCAGACATCCACCAAAGAATCATATGCATAATAAACTTTTGTCATCATATTTTGGAGCATAAAGGAACTGTAGCTGTGCTCGGATATGTTATAGATAGAACCAGACACAGCAACTCAATTTGTTTCAGATCAGGCATATTCCAGAGTCCAGTACGTATAAATTGTAGGGCCAGTACTGGAGCAACAACTAGTCATGGATAGTTGTCAGGGTCTAAGAGACAGCTGCTGCAGAAGCTATAGGTGGAATGCTGGAAACTCGTGTGTTTCTGCAAGGAAAACACTTGAGAAAATTAGATACTGGAAGTTATTCAGGAAGGACAATGGAGAAGAAAATCGTAGAATGATTTTTGAGGGGAAAAGTTTTATTTGTTATAAGTTAGTTATTGTGGTTAATGAACCATTAGTGTGGAGTTCTGCATTAAGGGATAATTAGGATTCTTTCTGTATTAGAATAAAAGGATATTGGATCTTTGCCAGCCTGCTCTGTACTGATGCTGCTGGAGAGGAAGCTGAAGTAGGTGCCATGCCTGATCACAGACTAGTAGAATGATAATATATTCTGATTAATAAAATGTTCAGATAGATTTCATGTGTTCTGAATGGGAAGACAATGCTGAATTCATGTTGAATATCATTTTCGGTTTAGGAGCCAAAAGACTCTTTTAAAGACTCTGATTTGATTTCTGGGAGCCAGTACCGCCCATACCATACAAGTCTGCAGGATTTTGTGTAGGAAGACACAGCTGGCAAGGAAATTTAGGAGGTGCAAAATGCTCTCCTTATGCTGTCCCAGTAAGGTCAGCATAAGTGGATGTCAAATAGCTCAGATGATTACTTATCCTGGGGAGCTATTATAGGCAGTAGCCAGGATTAGACTTTCAGCTGAGAAGCTGCTTCTGAGAATCGGAAAATGAGGGATTATTTAGGTGAAAAGATAATGGCTGAAAAAGCATTATGAAAGTGGAGTGGGAGGAAAAAGGCCAGGGCTAGAGAGACAGAACTGAATGGATTAAAGGAGAATTGTTAAGAAAAAACTGACATGGTAAAAAAATATGTATCTCTGTTACTAAAAACATATGGAACTATTAAAATGGAACACTGCTCAAAAATCTAATTTATCCTGCCGCTCTCTCTGGTTTTCAGATAACTGTTCTCCTCTATTTCATTTTGAGTAGAGCAGACCATGCAAATAGTTTTTTAATAACTGTTTAAATTTAAACTTTCTAATTTAAAAGAAAAACATATCTCCTTTATGAAGCTTTAAAGCTTTTAATGATTGATCTTCCAGTATGAATTGGAACATATAGTGACCATGCCTCCAAGTATGAGTCTTGTAATAAGCTAGGTATACAAACTGATTTGAGCAATCAACATTTTCAGGTCTCTTTGTCACTGTGAATGAAAAATGAGGTTGTGATCCACCAATGAGGTTAATTAAGAAAGGATTTAAAAAACCCCCATTTCTTCATAGTAAAAAAACTCAAAACCAAAGCAACAAAGCAAGAAAAAGAAAAAAGAAAACCAAATCCAAAAGTAAAACAAACTTCCTTACAGCATATGAGTAAAATGATTATTTACTGTAACTAACATTGATAAGAAGCCACCTTATCTTAAGCAGTGAATAAAATATTTCCTTTATCAGAATGCATGGCAGTGATCTGTTTCTCTTGCTGTTGTGACTATCCAAAAGACAAATTCTCTTAATGCATCAATTTCTCTTTTCCAAACCCAAATCAGTGTTATAGTTTCCAGGTTCTGAGGTGCCTAGGGCAGACCTGACTCCAGTTCCCTGGGAATTACATTTCTGAGTATCCTCTGAGTTATATTTCTGAAGAGACCTCTATCTTATTTAGTAGCAGAGTAAAAAGACATTGCATTAAGTACAGTACCCTGTCACTTTGTACTTTGGGAAAGAGCATCTGCTGCTCCTTCATTCTCACCTGCTTTGCACTAGTGGCTATGGAGATCAGAAGTATCCCAGACTGATAGCTTCTCCTTTTGGATGAATATGTTATAAGGTCATCCTGATTCTGCAGAAGGGGGTAAAGAAAGAAGCAAAAATCATGATCTCGGTGAATGCTGAAAAAGCTGCACTTTCCTTTTATTTTCCTTGAAGAGTGCTTCTGTATGTTAAAGAATTCACACAGATGGCCATGAATGTTTGTTCTTGCAGAATCAGTTGTTCATGAATATTTCCATATGGCCACGCTGTACAATTACTTTTCACTTGTATTTATGCTTACTACTGAGAATCAGCACTGAATTTCAGTGACATCTAGGAGTGAACTGCACGAGAGGCCAAACCTTAGGAAATAAAAAGCATTCATTGTTCTGTGTAACACTTACTGGGTATCAGCATGAAGATTCATGGAAAAAATCACTTTAGCCTTGGATATGGTTTGTGGAGGACAATGCAACAGATTCCATAACAAAATAGGATTTTGTGAGCCATGAGGAATCTTTATAAGCCATAAAGGAGACAGCAAAGAGGCAATTTCATTGAAGTATGTAGACTTAATGGTATCTGTAATGTCAGTGTGAATTATTAGAGCAATTCTGCCATGATGGCAATATGGAAGTTAGAGGGGGGAGCATGAAAATTGAAGTGTTATAAGAATTAAAATATAAAGACTTGGAAATCCTCTCATTCACAGTGCACCAGATGAAATGCTACTCTGTGGAAATGCTACTCCAGTACCAAAACATCTGCTGGAGTCCTTCAAAAAACATAATTAGGCAATTAAAAGCAGGAAAGAAATGGTGTTTTGGGATCAGACAAGCTGCTTTCAGAACAGGAATTTGATTCCTTCCAAAGGCAATGGGAGATTTAGCAGTCTAAGTAAATCCTGTCAAATTTTCCTCCTCCAGGAATTCTTTCCAGTATTTGGGTTCTTCACTGTTAGATCACAGCATTAGGGCTGTTAACTCTGATGTAAAGGACAAAAATAGTTTTTAATTTACCTTTATGATTCCATTTGGAAATGATGCAAAATATTCAAAATAAAGTGACCTGTTCAGGATCTCATAGAAATCAATAGGAATCACGTTAGGGAATTAACAGTTGTCTGCTCTAACTCTGGATATGTGCTTGAATCCAAAATTATGATAAATGCTGGGACTATGGAATTAAAAAATTGTCTTTCAGCATTTATTCTTGGTTTTACCTCCTCCAAAAAAAGTAGACCTGAAATAGCAAGGGAAAGGAAAGTACTCTGGCAATCTGTGTAAGTAGCATTGTCAAGATGTGCACATTGCAGATTTTACTTCTTCAGACTTGGAAGAAATTTCACAACGACAGTGAAAAGCTGTGACATTTTTTATAGCCTGCAGGAGAATAAGATTTAAGGAATTCTTGTACTGATATAATTTGAGCCATGGTTCTAGATCACAGACAGACCACAATTTACTTAGAATTTTGTGATCAATTTGTCCCATCTTTAATGTGCATAAACAACATGCCAGGAAATATCCATTACATTATAGAAATGTGCTATAAAAATGCACCAAGCAGCATGACATCATTGACTTCCTAACTTACTGGAGGCTTTAGCCTTGTGATCAAGATCCTTTCAGAGAAGGAGGTATTTAATCATGTCTACATGAGTTTAGCCTGCAGAAGAACTTAATTCCTTAATTTTAACTGAATTAGGAAGGAATCCATTGTAGTGATAGTGGTTTAAGGTCTATACTAAACCAGTAATTATGGTCCTATCCAGCATGTCTGTCCTTTGGACATATAAGTATATGGAGTGAGTGGGAATGTGGAGTTAGAGGTCAGAAGAATGGGGAGTGTTTTAGGAGAACAGTGTAAGAAGCATGGCTTTTGAGCAGATGTGTGTATGTAGGGGGAAGATGTATGATGGAGAGGTATTTCTTTCCATATGTGTCACCTTGCAGACAGCTGGGACATGGTGCTGCTATAATAAGTAATTTTAGGAGTTCTCCGATATATTTCAAAATGGGGCAACAGAGCAGAAATTAGGAAAAGAGAAGTGGAGGATCATAGAATCACAGAATGGTTTGGGTTAGAAAGGACCTTAAGATCATCCAGTTCCAACCTCCTGCCAAGGGCAGGGAAGCCTCACACCAGACAATGTCTCCCAAAGCCCTGTCCAATCTGGCCTTGAACACTGCCAAGGATGGAGCATTTACAAACTATGTGAATGCACTGTTAGTAACTGGACATTTTCAACATGATTTCTGAGGTGAAAAAGACTCCAGACTTAAAGCACATCTTCTCATAAAAACACTGCTTAGCTTGAAAGAGTTGTTGATTTTGGTTTTTATTGTTTCCTCTTCATACCCCTAGGGAAATAAATTAAACTCCCTGTATTTTTCTGGCAAAACTTCTTAGTTTCATTTTTCAGGATGATTTTTTGATTTGGAAAAGAATGGGTTTGAGAATCTTTTTTTATTATTATCATTATAAAAATGCCAGCTAGTTACAAAGAAATTTCCCTGAGGTGGGGGGAAGGGCCCAAACCATTTTTCAAACATCTTTGATAATTTCCCAGACTACACTTTTGGAGAACACAGAAAATGACACAAATGTAGAAAATAATAATCTCAGTTGTCTAAAGTGAATGGGGATTGACACGTCTGAATTTTGGGAAAAGTGTTTTTATTGTTTTCCACAGAAGCCTTCTGAAAAGGAAGCCTCACTATGTTATCAGTTTGGATACCAAATATATATAGAACTTGCTAACCAGCTGCAAGTTTAACATTTTAAAGGAAAATGTTTATTTTCTTTTGTACTTCAGCTTTTTCAATACCATCCAATAGCTGTGGACAGAACATGATCTCAAGTGTTAATACTGCTGGGTATTATATATATATGCCTGTGGAATGTAATTCTTTGAGAACAGTAACACCTTGACACTGATGGCAATTACTTCATTTTTAACCTCGGTATAGCCATAAAACTTCATAGTCAGGATTTTTTTAGTGGCTGTTTCATGCACTTAATACTGAAATTTTTATTATTGCTGCAGGAAATCCAGCAGATAGGTGTTTATGCCACATTGCAGTGTTGGGGTCTTGTTTTTTAAGCTGTCTGTATTGCACACTTCAATGTAGGATATTCTGTCTTTAATGAGCTAGCCTAGATATTGGAAACAAACTGTGCAGCACATCAGTACTCAGTAAATTAACCAATGCATAACTCTGTCTCATGTGGTTAGACTGTAGGCCAGTGGAAATGCAGTAAAAAGAATTCCAGTTGAGAATAACAGCTTTAGAGTCCGTAGGTGTTGGTAGATGTAAAGGTAAGTGGCATTAATAGCTACAGTACTTACTGGGGTGGTCATGGCAGTGTTGCTGCTAATAATAATTACTTTTGATTACAGTTACAACAGCAATACTGTGTGCAGTAGGACAGATTGCACAAGGATCCTGTCTAAGAATGGATATAAGCTGAGAAGCAAGGAAGCTTTGAAGGAGATCACCAATTCAAGGAGTGCTGGTGGTACTGATACTGGTACTAGACTGGGAGAGCTGGACTGATGGCCACACTAGAATGGTGATAGCAGTAGCAATTTCATGAAGGGTGTTAGCAGCGTCACGCATCACAGCAGGGCTGGCTGTGGCACTAGCAAGTGCAGGATGTCATGCACAGAGATGCCATGACTATTTTTCCCTACTTTTTTGCCTCACTGTCCTCTACCTTCCCTCTTCACCACTAGAAGAGATTATACATTTCTCATTAATCACCTTTGATGTTCACTTGCCTTCTTATCTTGAGAATAGGTTTCTTAGAGGAGGCACCAGTTCCTGCTTGCAGGAGATTTCAAAGCATATTCACCAAATGTCTTTCAGATAAGAGAGAAATTTGACAGACTAATACTGTAACCATTTTTCTTTGCCACCTGAGGCCTGCAATCTCTATAGCAGGGAAATACTTAAAGCATTTAAATGACCAGTGTGATCCTCCTTTTACCTGTTTCTGATTTTCTCATCACCACACTTAATTTCTGCTATGGAACTATACCATTAAAACATGCTTTTCTCACATAGTGTTAGAAACATTTTTCTCTCAAGGAGGTTTGCCTTATTTGACTAAGGCAAATATTTTATTGCCTTCCCGTACTTTCTAGAACAGTAAAATAACCACTCCTGGAAAACGTGAGCAGTTTTGCTAAATACTTATTTTACTACACAAATATAACTCAGTGCTTTCTGTCAGAAGTTTTTATTGTACGGTTTGAACTGAAGTGGATTAACTGAAATAAAGATAAGTCAATCCCACACTAAAGACCAATTGCTTGACAATATTGAACTGAAAATATTTTAGTTATCTTTCTGCCAATGCATTTTAAGTAAGCTTGGTTAGAGAAAAAAATCAGTGCAATAACTGGATGTGAAACCACCTTATGAAGTCTATATAACATTATCAAGGGAAGAATCCAAACATTTTCTGCTCTATCACAAGCAGTATTGGAGCCTGGTAGTATTTTTGTTTATCATAAATTCATAGCTTCTGATGTCCTGCAATTCCAGGAATACCATTGGACTTCATTATCTAAAAGTATGTTTCTAGCCTCGTAAAGAAATGCTTGGAAATCTGTATCTCAAAAAACAAACAAAAAAGGCCATCAAAACCTCCAAAGTAAATCTATATTTTAATTTTCTATATATTGCATGACTTTAAAGTTTCAAAACTTCTAAGGCTTTATTTGAGACATTCAATGATAATGACAATAAAACCTACACTGGTGACTGAGTTGTTATTTCTTAGGCAACACTGAAAGTATAAAGGAGCACATGGAAGTATATTGTTGTGAATGTTATCTTTCCATGGATTTTGAAAACAAAGGTTCCAATTTTAGCTGCCCAGGAGGCCAGATAAATATGTAAATTCTGAGGCTAGAAGGGAATGTTTTCTTTTTCTCTAGCCAGATCATCAGGATATAAAAGCTGTAGAACTTTTTCAAAAGTAGGAATTAAGCTGCTTTTCTAAAAACTGTATTGAATCTGACTTTAAGCATACCAAGAAGCTGCAAATCCCCATCTCCTGATAAATTACTCCAGTTTTTAATTACTCTCATTACTAAAAAAAGCTGTCCCATTTCAAGACTTTATCTGGCTCTAGTTTCCTGATATTGAACGTAATACCTTTCTCAGTATGCTTAAAAGCACCACCTTGTCTAACAATTTAACAGTACTTTATGTGCAAGTGACAAGTTCAAAGCAAAACATGCAAAGGTTGTAAGCCGCAGTTAGAAGCCAAAGAAGTAGGCAGATGGAAAGATAACTAAGAAAATGTAGCTTGTTTCACACATAGGGAGGGTAGAGAAATAGCACCCTCTCTAGACATTATGTTCTCACTGATAGCTCTTAGCTAAATGTGCATTAAATTTGGTTGCTATTAGAGGGCTCAAGCTAATGACCATGGAGCTGTCTTGTCACAGCTGGAAAGAAAGTTTTACTTCAAACATTCCATGCAAGAAAAGAAAACATTCCATAGGCTGAGCAGAACACAGAACTTCCTAGAGAACCCTTGCTTTTGGCTATTTGTCAGGTTGTATCCTCAGCCGTTCATTGCTTTGGCTCTTGCCTGAACAGTATGGATGGAGGATGAAGCTCAGCAGCTGTGTGTTAAGCAGTTTTCATTGATTTGTCCTTCTCTTTACAGTCTTCCCCTGGAAGCATCCCCAGGGCATGTTACTAATTGTTTGCCCTTTACTTTGGGACTATTGGATTAATGGTATTATATAATTGCCATTTCTTCATCATTAATACCATAATGGTGTGCTGAATTTTACAGTCAGACAGTCCTTGGCTCTCACTATGGGGGTAAAAAATTCTTCCCATTTGAAAATAAATTATGCTTTTCTCTTTCACCAGTCCTATCAAATGGTTCTGTTTCTCTGCTTTTGTAGGCTTTCTTAGCGCATCCTAAAATGTGAAACGGTACAGTGTGATGAGACGGCAGCAATACCTTCAGGTTCTCCAGATGCACTACCATTAGACTGGACCTCTAGTCATAATGAGGCTTGAGGGTATAACTGCCAGCAAAATAGTTATCAATAGGTAGTTCCAAATTACACAGCTAGAGATTCTGAGGGTGTGTTACAGAGTTGATTGTACATGCTTCCTACTTACATGCTTTTTTATGCTTCTAGTAATATGTCCAAACACTTGGACTGCAGAAAACTCAGGAGGGCTGACTTCAAAGTGCACAAAAACCTCATCTACCCTTGAGGCAGGCAGAAGTGATCTAACTTGTCTCCTTCATACTTGTCATGGGATTAAAGACACATGGCAAAATGGAGGTACCTGCAGCTGGTTCCATTCAAAAAGCAAGTAAAATCATAGAACCATAGAATGGTTTGGGTTGGAAAGGACCTTAAGATAATCTAGTTCCAACCACCTGCCATGGGCTGGTAGACCTCACACTAGACCATATCACCCAAGGCTATGTCCAACCTGGCCTTGAACACCGCCAGGGATGGAGCATTTACCACTTCCTTGGGCAACCCATCCAGTGCCTCACCTCCCTCACAGTAAAGAACTTCTTCCTTATATGCAATCTAAACTTCCCCTGTTTAAGTTTAAGCCCATCATCCATTGTCCCATCACTACAGCCCCTGAAGAGTCCCTCTCCAGCATCCTGGAAGCTGCTCTGAGGTCTCCACATAGTTTCTCTTCTCCAGGCTGAGCAACCCCGACTTTCTCAGCCTGTCTCCATATAGGAGTGGCTGAACCTAGGGTAATTTCTAAAGAAAAGCTTGCACCCAGAGATAATCACTGAGTATTACCAAGGCAGATAGAGAGTGCTCCAGCAAATGTATAGTGCAGAGCTATTGTCTTTGACCAAACTCAAAACCACTCCTGCCCAGAAATGAAGATCCAACAAATCTGTTTTGTTACTCTCTACCCATACAACATGGTTATGAATGGTAATGTCTAGTTGGTCTTAAGAGTAGGTAATGATACATAGTAGATGTTCTCCGATTTATTATTGTCTTTTCCTAGTGAGGAATTGTTGATCTTGCCCCTGAGCAAGAGGATTTCTGGACCCTTTATTTAAAGTTGCAGAGTTACAGGAAATAGATATGTTGCCCATTCTGCAGAGGTGGCAGGGTAATTTGTCAATTAGGAATAATCAGTTCTAGAACGACTTTCATGTCTGTGCTTTTTCTAAAACCTCTTTAATTAGTTCTGAGTTCATCCATATATCAATTGTGGCAAGATATTAACCATCCCATGCGTAGACCTTGGAAGGAGATGAAATGGACTTTGTATTGGACTGTAAGGAGTGTGGAATCCTGAATTTTACAGTCAAAACATGCCTGCAAAATGTTTCTTTTAATTTTTGATCTTGTATTTGAAAATGCAGTTGGTGTTACACTGACAGCCTTGAATACAGAAACTCTCTGTTTATCTCCTGAATGGATATTACTGGGCTTGACAGCTTGACAGTTTCAGCCTTTGCCAAAATGCCTCAGTCTCACTGGGAGGAGGAGATCACATCTGGTCATGGGGAGGATGAAGGACATGCTAAAGGCTGCCAGCCCCTGGCTTCTGGGTTATTTTGTCCAGTTTTGGGAGATCATTTCCCAGTGAAAGATCATATAACATGGCCAAAGAATATTGTATCATCAATTCTGAATGGGGTTTATCCCTGCAGGTATTTAAAGACCTTAGCTGTGGTCAGCCTACTTTGTTCCTAAATGGAAAAGCAGTAGAGCTTTTCTGTCTTGCTCTCCAAAAAAAAGACTGAGCCTGTATATCTCTAAGTAGAACTACTAAATCTGCTACTTTTCTCACACTATTCTATTCTTGATTTAAAGACAGGACTGAGAAGAAAAATACTTTTTCCTTCCATTTTAAAAAATAGCATCAAATATTAATGCCTCATATTTCTTAAAGGTTTACATTTAAATTTTGCATGTTTTCTATGAATTATCATTTCTTATTAAATAAGTTTAAGTCATGCAACAAATAAAATGAAGACAAATGTAAAGACAGGCGTATAGGAACCGAAAGGCTTCCTTGGCAGCCAGGAATTTTTTGGGCTTGTTACTTTAGTCCTGAACCTTCTGTCTGTCACTAAAAAGGAGTTTCCCATTTTTGTCTTAGAGCTGGCTTGTCGTGCTTCGTTCCCTCAGCTTCATTCCCACTATAAGTGATTTTGCTATATTTATCCACATGCTGCAAGAAATCCTAAAATGTACAATAATAAGTGGAAGGATTTTTAAAGCAGACTTCTGAGTGCATAGCCCAGTGAAAACAGGACAAAGATTTGAATGCATTCACAAGACATTAGAATGCCCAAAGGTAAATAATCTGTTTATGTGTGGAGCAATCAAGTACCACAGTGGTACTCTTGATAAAAGGCATTACCATGGAATGAAAACTAATCAGGAATTTTCTAAAATTTTGAAAGCCTCCCTGTTATCTTTAAATGTGGGATATCAGCAGAACACAAGCCAAGAAAGTTGGGGCTGTTCAGCCTGGAGAAGAGAAGCTACGTGGAGACCTCAGGGCAGCATCCAGGATCTGAAAGGGATTACAAGCATGCTGGAGAGGGACTCTTCATCAGGGACTGTAGCGATAGGACAATGGGTGATGGGTTTAAACTTACACAGGGGAAGTGCAGGTTAGATATAAGGAAGAGGTTTTTCACTGTGAGGGTGGTGAGGCACTGGATGGGTTGCCCAAGGAAGTGGTAAATGCTCCATCCCTGGCAGTGTTCAAGGCCAGGTTGGACAGAGCCTTGGGTGATATGGTCTAGTGTTAGGCCACGGTAGGGGTTGGAACTAGATGATCTCAAGGTCCTTTCCAACCCAAACCATTCTGTGATTTTGTGATGTGAAAGGTCCTGTGTGGTGTTTTAGATTTGCATGATAAGTAATTCTTTGTTCTGTAGTGCCAAAGGGAAGAAAGACAGTCTGCCAAATTCTGTCCTTGATCTCTTTAACTCACTGTACAGCCTTCACCAGCCTTCTTTGCCGCCTCTGAAAAGGAGATAAGTAATTATCTACCTGTTACTTGATTTGCTGACTTTATGATATTTGTGGTAATGAATTTACGTAAACCATAACAAGTTTGATTAGTTTGAAAAGTGCAGTTTGTATTAACACATTTGATGTATTTATCCTTGTATAAACTGCCTAAACCTGCTTCACGGACTGCATGTTGTTCTCATGTGGCTTTGCCTTTTAGTTTGGAAACAGAAAGTGACTGCACTTGCAGCCCAGAAAGCCAACCGCATCCTGGGCTGCATCAAAAGGAGCGTGACCAGCAGGTCAAGGGAGGTGAT